>JAVTVY010008235.1:0-47969 GCA_036873755.1 Hanleya hanleyi | reverse complement strand
CGTCTTCGAAAACTCATGATGGTGTATTGGTGAATACATATCAAAATTATAGGCTTTTTATAGTCTAGTGGGAGGTGAGTACAAAATGGCCGTGATACACAGTCCTCCATTTTTAACCCACCCACTCACCGGCGTCAGTGCGTGCAAGATATAGGCTGACCCACTGTATAGTGATTGGGTGGGTTCAAAATGACGGCCAATCCACAGACGCCATTTTGAACCCACCCACTCACCCGTGTCAGGCAGTGCAAGAATCCCACTGTGCTGTGTATGTACCCCTTGTCCCAAAGCATTAAATTTCTTATGATTTTTTCGATAAAACCCATTAGTGTATAATATTGCTGAAATAATGCCAACAGAAAACTCAGAGTCAATTTAAATATTTATTTGTATTGAGCAAATTACAAGAATTTCGAAGAGAAAAGAGCCGAAATAATGTCTGTCTGTCCTGGAAATCAGCTGATCAGCAATAAATCGACATCTCCGTGACCTTCAAGGAGATTTTGACATTAGGTTTTACCCGCTTTTTATCACAAATCATTATAAAGAAATTGTCACACCCGGTGAACTCCTGAAACCCACATCCTACCTGCGAGTTTGGTAAGATATTCCATTCATTCGTTACCGTTCCCGTGCAGTAGAATTTCATCCATCAGCTTTCACTGTTGTGGTGCCAAACACAAAAATTGACAAATTATACGGACTGCCACGATAAGCGTTCCGTACTGCACATGTCCGATAAAATCCCTCCAGTCGTTACAGAATGTTGATTCCACAAAACCTGTTCGGTGGCCTACATTATCGTTCAATCGCTGATCATAAAGGCTGCGTTCATTCTCACCAGAACTGTAGGCCCCTATACACTTCGAAATCTGTGAAAGAATATCAATTTTCATGTTTCCTGTCGGATATCACACAAATTGATGCGTCCGCTGGAACACAGCACACTCCCTCGATTTCAGTCTACGTGTGACATGCAGGCGATGCATGATGCAGATCACATTATTCATCTCAGCGGATACCGAAATGGAACAAAGTTCCGTTATACACTGCAACAGAGAATGTTCTCCCGCTCAGAAAACACAAAATGGCTACTGAACACCAAAATTTCCCGGATAATAAAGTCGTTCAAACCACAGCGCCATCTATACGCTTTGGTGCAAGGGAGACAACTCGGACTAGACCAATTCGAAGATCATGTCCGCTATATTTAGCCTGAATGGGTATAGGGGTGATCGGGTTTTTTTATGGCTTTTACTATGAGCTATGAGGTTGATCATGTAGAATACGATGGAAAAAAAATTTGAAAGTACCGCGTAGGCTTGTATATAGATCCATATAGACCCATATACACTCATATACTGGGATATTAGTATGTATCAATCCATACGGGGTGGACATGTTGGAGCACTAGTGGCCCGATGGGGTAGAGTGAGGTCTTATTTTAAAGCTCTCGAGGAAATAAATAAATAAAATAAATAAATAAATAAATAAATAATAAAAAAATCAAAAAAATCGGCGAGTAGTAGACGAAGGGAAAATTGGAAAGTATTGACCATGCCCCAGAATACTTCATATGCATATCACGGCCTTAAGGCCTATGTAAGATGTAATCTACATCACAGTTTAGTAGTATAAAAAGCGCAATTCACCTTGTCCCTTCCAAAGAAATAAAATCGGCTCTATTTTACAGGAGTATATACGCAGGTGACGTAGGTTGTCACGTCACTTCCGGGTTTTCACTAAACACTACCTCCAAACATACAAGAGTTGCAATGTTCAACCGCCGGGGTGTTTTCCCGCCCCAGCGCCCCGCAGCGCGCGCGCGCGTCATCCCGCGTCATCCCCGGCAGTGCGCGCGCGCGCGCGCGCGGACGCGGGTCAAAAGGTCAAAGGGTCACCTCCAGGTCAGACGGTCCAATGTCCAATGAGACAATGTTGCGGTATCGCTATAGTCAGAGCTTGAGCACAAAAAAAGGGGGATTCTATATGAACCTGGGAAAGATGGGCAGTTCCATGTGGACCAATCAGCGGTCGAGAAAAAGAGCCAATCAGCGGTCGAGAAAAAGAACCAATCAGCGATCGAACAATCAGCCAATCGAATTGGGGTATTCACGGTGTGCTTTCGCTGACGTCCGCGCCTACATCTGGGCTCTTGTACACCCGGGTAATGTTTTTCTGGACATGGATGGGTTACCTTTGGCTCCATTCTAGGCCACTGATTGGCTAATAGAACTTATAGTCATAATCTATACGTGTTGGACGAGTCTCTTCACTCACCGTATACACGTACCGCAATGAAATGCCCGCTCCAAACCTAGACCAAAAAACACGTACTTGGTCTGTAGGCTGATTTCATTGGCTCTCTATTTTTACTTTTGTGCTCTTGCATTCTAACCTTGATGGGTTACCTAGCACTGATAGTCATAATCGATACGTGTTGGACGAGTCTCTTCACTCACCGTATACACGTACCTCAATGAAATGCCCGCTCCAAACCTAGACCAAAAACACGTACTTGGTCTGTGGACTGATTTCATTGGCTCTCTATTTTTACTATAGTGCTCTTGCATTCTAAACTTGATGGGTTACATTTTGGTCCCATCCTACACCACTGATTTCAGTTTGACTGAATCTCCGCATTGGGCATTAATGCATCAGGAATAAAACACACAAGACAGGGTTTTTTTTGGTGAGATCTCATTTTTTTATTCATTGAACAACAACAACGTGAGAACAACCACGTGAAAACTCAAGCCCAGAACAAGGGGCTTGTCATTAACTGAAGCCCAGAACAAGGGGCTTGTCATTAACTGAAGCCCAGAACAAGGGGCTTGTCATTAACTGAAGCCCAGAACAAGGGGCTTGTCATTAACTGAAGCCCAGAACAAGGGGCTTGTCATTAACTGTATGTACATTGAAATAATTCAAGCCCAGAACGGGGCTTGTACATTGAAATGATGGGCGGCCCAGTCATAGACGAGTACATCGCGGTCCTCGGCCTGGGGGTACTCGTCAAACATCTGTACGATAGTGGATAAGGGTCTTCCCCGGCATCGATGGTACAGGTAAAACAAGCAATATTGTCCGCACACGCACTGGTCAGGCTTTGCAACGTTTGACTGTTCCAACACCACGTCTCTATGCCTTGATTCATGAAGTCTGTTAAATCGGGATGGAGGGGTGGCAGGCCGTACGGGTCAAAGTATTCGCCCTGCTCTTCTGTCAAGTACACGGCCACCCCGTGTTCACCGGGTCGATCCATCGGGTCCGTGTTGAGAACGTAAGCAGCCGGATACATACGGTCTAATGGAAACACATCTCGGGCGAACACCCCTTGAAAGACCATACGTGTCCTTGGGTCATTCTCCAGCACGGTGGATATCTGGTCTGTATCCATGTTAGGTGGTAAAGTCACACAGGACGTTGCGCGCCTTGTCCACTTGAATGATGTTGTCAAACTCGGCGTAGCAGATCACATTGACGGTTGTCGCCAGGGCTCGTGCAAAGTGGATTTTCAACCGTAAGTTGCCTTGCTTGGCCAGGGCCAGCTGATGGTCGTTCTCTAAGGTGGGGGTCAGATCGAAACAGAACAACGTGTATCCGTTCGCGTAGTCCTCCTGACTGATCATATTCCCTTCGTCCTGGTTGATTTGACCGGTGGCTGTAAACAGGCTCTGATAGGCTCGAATGAAATTCCTCCGCCCAAAGTTCGGGGTTAGGGCCGTGGCTGGCACCTGTTGTCCATCCACATGCAGGGCCACAAAATTGATGCCGAAATGTTTAAAGTCAAACGGATTCTCTGGGTAGGCTCCGCTGAAACTGGTATTTTCTACACAGGCCAGGATCAATCGCTTGGGTAGTTCTCCCAGGAACAGGTTTTCTTTGTTGGCGCCCATATTTCCAGCAGGCACAGAGAACACTTTGGTTTGCACACGTCGGATAGGGTACTGGGCTGGTTTTGTTTCCAAGGCTTTCATGTGTCCCAATTGAACGGCTGGATTCGGTCTCACTTTTCGGACATACAGGACTGCGTCTTGGATGACAATCTTATAGTCCGCTACATGCCCCTCTACGTTAGTGGCCATCAAGGCGAAGGTCGGAGGCGCCCGTATCAGTCGGATTTTGATGGGGATCTTGTTCAAGAGGTACCGGTCTTGCATGAACATGTCTGCATGCAGTCGACCCATCATATCCACCGAGGCACTGTTCGCAGTGAAAGCCTTCCGTTTGTCATATCCCCATTGTCCGCCGTGTCCATGTGCTCGGCCGTGTCCCTGTAGAATAAAGCGGTTGTCAGCTGAGATTTTTTAGCCTCTCGGCCATACGACAACAGTGTCTCGATGTAGGCTCGATAGGGGTACGTGTTGGCGGAGTCACTGATGAGTTTGTCGCTGAGAAAAATATCCACCTGCTGAAACATCGAGTGCAGCCAGAGATTCGTCGGGCCCACCGTTGCTTGGTCAGCGAGTCTCGTGCCAGCTCCATTGACCACCTTGGCTTTCACATACAAGTAGGTATGGGCTAAATCCACATAGGCCGTATCCGCATTATTGATGGTGAACTCGATGGGCCCGGTTTCGTTGATGCTGGAGAGCGGGAGATGCTCCACCCATAATCCTTGTTCGACACTGGTTTGTGTGGGCGGCACGGTCCACAAATCAAATTCACTGTTGGTGGAGTGGCAGGACTCGGCGTGGATTAAGGCCATGTTTTAAGAAAAGATATCCCGGGTCTTCTTGGATGTGCGTCGTCGCTGGGTCGGTCGTCGACTGGTGCGTGATCTCGGTGGGGCAGCTCCTTTATTCCCTACGGTGCGTTGTGCTTTGGCCACCAAGACGCCTCCCGCTTCTTTGGCCCGTCGTTTCAAGGCTTGTCGGGGTGCCGTACCCCCCAAAACATCACCGGCCACTTGCAGTCCACTGCGTACCGCTTGTTTGCCGATTGCTTTCACCCCGCGCGTCACCAAGGGCAGGAACGTTTTCACAATGCTGCCGAGTATGTTCCCCAGACCATGTCCTCGTTGCATGCGTGCACCGCTAAATACCGGAAAGCCACCCCCGGCCTGTTGGGCATAATAGTCGGCATAGCTGCGTGCATCGCACTCGTAAGGTACTTTCATTACGCAAAGTGGGGAGCACGTGCTTGTCGAAAATGAAGTGTCAGCACCACTTTTCCTCGTTCGAATGCCACCGGTCGTCCCGTGCCATCTCTTATATCCACCGTGATCGTGTTGATGTCGGTATGTCGTACGGGCAGGTACATGATATGGTTGAAACTGTGGGTGACTTGATCGCCATACGTCTTTTTAATGGGGACCACCTGTAACAGAGGTGTGTTGATATCGCCCACGATGTGGTTGTCCACCACGTCCGAGTAGACGTAGAGTCCGTACATACCCGACTTCATATCCATCGGCATCTCGCCATGGTGTTGGCTGGGACCAGCGAACGTCTGTAGATCGAAACCCAGCATTTGCTGTAGTGTAGGACTGAGTTTCACATTCACGGTATCGGTGACGGTAAGCTGTGCCTTGTCGTTGTGTACGTTGACATCGAAGAACACGTTTCTCTTGAAGCGCAAGGCTATCAGGCGTGTTGCACTATCCGTCATCCCCCGTAGCGCCTTATCATGCATCAGTCTTGACAGCCCACCCATGAACTCTTTGGGGTATCGTATTGGCCTTCGGGCAGGGTGAGCCGGGTGTTTTTGCCTTCGTAGGTGACCTCGTACCACACTTCATTGGCTCGCACGTTGTACCACGAGTAAGGGTATTGGACATCCACGAGGGCACATTCCCACCGGCCAGGTAAATGTAACGGTTGCGGTAACTGGGTCACGTACTTGGCCACGGTGTTGTCAGGAAACACATCCAGCGAGCTGTTACTGGGTAGGGTCAGGTAAAACATGGCGACTGAGCTGTCCTGCTGCTGCTGTTGGTTTTAATAGGTCTTCCAGGCCTTGGGCGGTTGTGTGCGGCGTCGTGTTCGGCGCGGTGACTTGCTACGTGTCACGGCTCTGGAGATGTGGGGTGTCTTGATCAAGGGTGTTTTTTTATAGGCGCGAAAAGAAAGTGCCCGTTGTGGTGGTGTTTTGGAGGGTGACTCCGGTTCCCATTCGGCTTCCCAAGAAGGTAGTGGGCCACTCGGTGATTGCTGAGTTTGCTGCATAAAGTCCCAGCGGTGGGGGTTCCCCACCAATTCCTGTGGTACATGCATGTCTTTCAAGCCTTGAGCGAAGACCTCCCATCCTCGAGGATCGGTGTGCGATCTGCGTTGACGCATCAGATCATTCACTAAATCCGTCATGTGGGTGCCGGGGACCACCTGATTCTGTACCAGGAGTTCGCCTTTATCATTCCAAGTCATGTTAGGATTCTGTTTCATCCGTTGTAATACCAGGCCAGCTTGTTTCTTGAACGAGGCAGGTACACTCTTCAGCACTTCGTCTTCCACCCACTGTGGGGCTGTGGAGGCTACCTGACCCGGCTGTTGGAGCGGTGCTGAGGTCAGCGGTCTGTCACGTGGTGGTGGTGGTGGTGGTGGTGGTGGTGGTGCTGTTGCTGGGGTAGACAGGGTTTTGTATTGGTCCATGAACGTCATGTACCGTTGAAGCGTCTCATTGTACCGTTGTACTTTCTCACTGTCGCTTAACCCCGGTCTCTGTAAGATCTGTTGCATCTCTCCATCGAGGCTGTTTATGGTCTTCACCGTAGGTGGGACAGGGTAGGGTGATTGGAGGTTTTGCAGGAACCGTGGTTCGACGAGGACCATTTTTTTCGTGTGGTTCATTGTCGGCCGAAGAGTCCACCCAATACTGGACCCAACACGGAAGCGGCCAACGGTGCTAAGATGGCCCCGAGAAAGCCGCCTTTCTGTAACACCTTTTTCTTTTGTGTTTGAGGGACCCGCTTGTGGACTAGGGTTCGGAGACCTGTCTTATGCTTGGCCAACTTGGTCTTCTGAGCCGGAGTCAGTGGTACGTTGCCTTTTAACAGGTTGTACCCGATCTCGCACAGACAGCGTACAAGGTCAGGGTCCGCACCGCGTACAATGGTTCGGACTAACTCGGGTGGGGCCGTCTTCAATACACGGAGCGTGGGAGCGTGCTTCCGTACTCGCGCAGACATCCTGTACAACTAATGCTAGAACCCACAACGCTGCCCTTTTTATCCACCTCACAGACAAAGTCAACCCTGCTGTGGTATTCATTCTTTTTATTATTCCCATCATCAAACACACAGACCCCAGCTGGAGGCGCCACTGTGGGTGTGTTTACATTATTTTTGCATGTACACGTGGTGGGTCTCTCCGGGAAAGATGCCGGTCCGTAGTCGAAGGTGGTCGGGAGTGGCTTGCTTGAGGTCGAAGAGCATATACCCGTGCTGAGGGGTTGTGGCATCTTTGAAGGCTTCCAACGCAAACGGTGTGCGGCCGGGAAACATCTGTCTCGCCAGGTGCAGCAGTTGAGTGGTATCTCTCGGGTTTTTGAAGACCACCAGGTAGTGGGCATTTAAGCTGATATTCCGATGTTCTTTGTTTTTACTGAACAGATTCTGCACAATGTAGATGATGCTGAGCCGTCGATGATGGCTGCCTTTGGTAAAGAGTTGGGTGACCCGTGCATCCGTCTCCGCCATGAGATCATCCAGAACCACCAAGGTGTCGGGTTCCAAATCGGCCAGGTTGGGTAGGCCTTCCACGAACGTGATGTGGGGCATTGCTGCATACGCTTCCTGCCATTCTCCGTAACACCACACGACTCGGGCAATGGGTGGAGTGATCATGCTGTCGGCGTGTTGAAGGAGCTTCCTGACGAAGTGCGTTTTGCCGGAGCCCGTCGGTCCTGCGATGACGCAAGTGAAGGGATGCTGCCACCGAGGGTCCATGGTTTGAGGTGTATCCGTTGTCGTGGTAACACGCTCTTGTAAATTTCGTACGAGTGAACTGGAGTGGTGGTGGGTACAACGTCGGTCGTCGTTGTCTGTTCACGTTCAGAGATGGTGCTGGGGGTGGGTACAACGTGGGTGGTCGGTTCATTGTGAGGGATGAAATCCGGTGGGTCTTGAGACGTAGTAGGTGTACTTGGTGTAGGTGTAGAGCTCGACGTGGCTTGTACGCGGGGTGGTGGTGGTGGTGGTGGTGACTGGGCTCGATACGACTGGTGCTCTCTGTAGACCCGTTTCGCTGGTGCCTGGTGTTCTCAGTTGGTTAAGTAACGTGCTGACATAGGCTACGTCGTAAAACACACCTCCGTACAACACACTCAGCAGGGTTAGCAATAGCACCCCAAAGACCACTTGCGCTTTGCGCGTTTTGCGAGACGCTGTCTTCAGAGGCAGCTGCTGTTGGTCCATAGCACTGTGGTCGGATGTGGAATGAAGGAGGACGGCAGTGGTGTCTGGTTTTATAGTCGTTTCACCTGGTTGGCCGCGACCCAGGAATTGAAGGAACTGGGCCAGCCTTGCCATTTTACGAAATGAAACAGTTTGCCACGTCGACGTTCCGTTTTCAAAATCTGCTCCACCGTGTAGTAATCTTGCTGTGTTTTTACAACAGGCTGTAATTCCGTGTCGTAAAACGTCCCCAGCAACGTTTCCCCTTGGAGATCTTCCAGTTCATAGACTCGCCGCTGTCGGGGTAGGCGCCGTTTAATCAGGAAGTGCTCATCGCTCCAGTTGGGCAAGTAACTTTTCTCGAACTTGCCCTTGACTTTACTGATCCGTACAGGGTCCCCGACCTTGTACACCGCCTTCGTCGTTCGCTGCGATGGCCTGGGTACAAGACACGCCGGACTTGGGCTTCATTGCGTTGGGTCACGGTAATGGGGGCTCTCTCTATACTTCGATGATAGGCTCGATTGTAACCCCTCACCAGTTTCGGGAGAACATCGATGTACCGCCTTGTATTCTTATAGGTGAAATATTTATACATGTGGCCTTTGAATGTCCTGTTGAACCTCTCCACCACGGAAGCCTTGGTCTCGTTGTACGTATGGAAGAAAAACACCTTCTGTTTCTTGAGAAAGGCTTGGAACGGTCTGTTGAGGAATTCCGTGCCTTCGTCGGTTTGCAAATACAAAGGTTTGCGCCCGGTCTTGAAGATGTCTTTGAACGCCGCTATGAGATTTGCCCCCGTTTTCGTCCGGATGGGTACCACCCACGCATACTTGGATAGGATATCGATGCACGTCAAGATATACCGATTCTCATCGTTGTGTTTGGCAAAGGCGCTCATATCCACCAAATCCGCTTGCCACTGGGCATCTATTCCTCCCACGATGACCCGGTTCCGTAGAAAATGGCGACGGACAGATCGATGTAAGGTATAGGTGTCTTGTCTTCTTAACCAATCTCGGACTTGGGCACGTTGTACCCCCTGGGGTTTGGCCGCTCGATAGAGAGCCGACAATGCACTATAGGCTGCCGGACTGTCGGGACTGTAGTATAAGTTATCCAACACCTTCTCCCAGCGCTTCATGGTGACAAAATGATGATGGACCCTGGCTCTATCGTTTATTTATAACGGGTATATCTTGGGCCGGAGTTTCTTTCTGATTTTCTTCGTGGACTTCCACAGTGGCCATGGTCAATGACCAGTCCAACTCGTCTGATGACCGCTTGATAAGCACTTCATCCACATCCACCACGGCATCTTCCAATGCAGACCATAGATCAGGGTGAAGGGTAAAATGCACTGTACCTCCATCTAGCCGAGCCAATTGAGCAAAGAAAGGGCCGCGTCGGATGTACACATCGTGACACAAGTGGATGAGGTCGCCGTCCAGTTCACCAGACAACACCCGTTTGAATTTGGTCCAGCCCTCCTGGGACAGACGAATGTGAGCCGGGCACGGTTGTGTAGGGTCCGTGTCTCCCACCACCTCCTCCATGATATCGACCTTATCCGCATACACGTGCAGGAAAACCTCGGGGGTCAAGCTGAAATACGCCAGTACTATATGCTCCGTCATGGTCAGTACGTGAATGGTACCAGATTTCACTGTCTCTCGTATTTATAGGGAGAACCCCGTGAGATCAAAGGATCAGGTGGTCATGTCATTGGGCTGACTGAGTCTAGCGGGGTAATCAATGGCATCGTCGTCGGGTTCATGTAGTTGTTTATGGGGTTCAGCCATTGGCCCCGCGGCTTCATCACGGATTTTTCTTCTTCTTCATCGTTCTGGCCCGTCATGTGTGTGTGGGTGGCTTCATCAGGTGACACTGTCATTCCAGCCTCTGCGCATTCTATACATATAGTATTTTCTCCATCCGCTTTTTTTTCATTAGGTTCATCTAGTGCGTGTTCGATAGCACGAGCCCATGCCAATTGGTGGGGTGATCGATCGTCGGGTATAAATAACTGGTCCACCAGAGGGCCTATTTTCTCCAAGGCTGACCACAGAGAGGGAGTTAGGAGGAAACTTCGAGCCGGCTCTTGGTAGCGTCCCACCCGTGGGTAGAGCGCAGTATGGTATACGTAGTTGGCCTTGTCCAGGTGGATCAGGTGTCCGTCTAACTCTCCGCTCAACACCCGTTGAAACTTAGTCCAGCCATCACGCTCTAGTGTCACCCTATCCGATAGAGTCTCAGCGTGCTCAAAGCAAATATTTCCACAATCTTCGACCAGGGTCACTTTAGCATCATACACGTATAACTTCACATTGGGTGTAAGCGTCAGGATGGCTTGGAGTGATGACATGCTTCCTCTAAATGTCGAAGGGAGAATGACACACACTCTGTCTCATCCCTCGTATTTATAGTGTCAATACCACAGCGCCAGGGTGAATAGAGCACAGACTAGTATGAGGCCAACCAGCCGGCGCTGGTTCCGGCGTGAGCGCTCCTGGTCCATAGCGCGAGCATCAAGGATGGCTGTCATAGTCCAGTAGTGGTGAGTGATGGCACGCCTGTCCATCGAGTGCACTCTGTGGAGGACCGCTTCTGTGAACTCGTTCAGGATCTGGCGTCGTCCCTCGTTGTCGTCGCCATCTGCAAACATGGACCGGACCACTGCTCGGTAACCCGTGAATGAATTCACCACGGTGGCATACTGTAAAATGCGAGTCGCATGGGGCTTGATCTCCGCCATGGCTCTGTAGAAATGTAGGTGTGGGATCCAGAGGGACATGTTTTATAGACCAGATGTAGCTCTACGGGTATAGTCCGTGATACGTACTATTCTGATGGGTTAGTCCAAAAAAGGGAGCAACAACAACAACACAGATTACAGATCAATCCTTTTATTATGCGTGAACAACATAGAAATGCATGTACTGACCTGTCTGTGGGAGGTTTCCCACAATGGCGTTCACCTTCGCGTCTTTTCGTGTACGTCCGTGTCTTTTCGTTAAAGTCCGTGTATCTTCGGTAAAGTCCGTAGGCATTGGGCAAGGAAGCTTTTTCCCGAGACCGAATCACCGCCAGACATGACTGCATCACCGCGGATGAATACATTCTTGCACTCACTCACACCACAGGTCGAGTGAGGTATCAAAGTGAAGCTTAGGTGAAGGAGCATCTAATGGACTGGGTGTGGGGTTGACATATCGATAAAAAATGGATATGACCTTGAACTGATCACGTGACCTCCCCGTGATGACAAATACCCAGAACCAAGTCAGTACATGCATCCCATAGTCCCAGGTCACACCCGATTCACGCAGACCGGAAGTGACGTCATACACCTGCGCACAACCGTGATGGAAAAAACCCAGAACCAAGTCAGTACATGCATTCCATACAGGCAGAATGCAGGCAGGCAAGCAAGGCAGGGATGCAGGCAGGCAGGCAGGCAGGGAGACAGGTCAGGTCAGGTAAGTCAGATTGAATACACCCCTTTCCCTAAAAATGGACTCCTTTTATACGTTTTTCTATCCACTCCTAAAAATCGACTGCTTTTATACGTTTTCCCGGTGAGTGGGTGGGTTCAAAATGGCGGACCCTTATTTTACACACACAACACCCTCAGCCACCATTTTAAACCCACCCACTCACATCCCAGGTCAAATCAGTGCACCCGAGTGAGTGGGTGGGTTCAAAATGGCGGACTTTCAACGTCCCAGAGAAAATAACCGGCCGCCATTTTGAACCCACCCACTCACATAGCACTCAATCACCCCGGTGAGTGGGTGGGTTCAAAATGGCGGACCCTTATTTTACACACACAACACCCTCAGCCGCCATTTTAAACCCACCCACTCACATCCCAGGTCAATCAGTGCAACCGAGTGAGTGGGTGGGTTCAAAATGGCGGACTTTCAACGTCCGCCATTTTGAACCCACCCACTCACATAGCACTCAATCACCCCCGTGAGTGGGTGGGTTCAAAATGGCGGACAAAGAAAGTCCGCCATTTTAAACCCACCCACTCACATCCCAGGTCAATCAGTGCAACCGAGTGAGTGGGTGGGGTCAAAATGGCGGACGTCAAACGGCCGCCATTTTAAACCCACCCACTCACATTAAAAAAAAATTAACTCACGTATGCGAACCCCCCCTATGGCAACCCAAAAATTCACTTCGCGCATGCGCAGTGAGGCGCTAATTACCCGTTTTGCTCTATATATACTACTTACATCATACACTAGATAACGACTTTACAACATTTATTGCTGATGAGCGATACAGAATTGATATTTTTGGAACATCATGACGTCTTGCTGACATCAATGACAACTGTTAATCGTTGCTGTCTTGCAGGAAATTAGCCTAATTGCACGTATACTATGATTCATCCTTTTAATTTAGTGCTAATATTATCATATGAATTAGATCTGACGACGATACAACTCCAGTCCCCAGTGTACGAGTTGTCACAGCGCCACAGCTCACCAATTACCAGTATACGAGTTGTCAGCATTTCCATCATAGCTCTTTAGATTTGTATCTGATACCGCTTATGCTGGTGCTAAGGGTCGTGTGGTCATGTCATCCAAGTTGCCACATAAACAGGTACAATAAAAGCGTACCTGAGATACAACACTTATCACGAATCGTTAGATCCTTGGTATGTGCTTTAGAATAGCTAAGCCAGAAGACTATACTGTGAAGTCGTGTGGCTCTGTCAGTATGTCGGCACCTCTTCCCACTTCCCTTATATGCGTTGTAATTTGCATTATGGACGCGGAAATTCTTTAATGGACGACGGCTGAATATTGAATGACTGACTAAACCCTTGAAAAAAATAGATTAGAATGGCTAGAAGGCAATGACCCATAATTAACCCGAGATGTTCATGAACATTTGAAAGAAAACTCTCGAGGCGTAATCAAAGCTATTTAAAAGGAATGTTTAAAGTGTAATCAACTGATTAGCCATTACATCGAGTAGCCGGATAAATGCGTATTTGCATGTGGTATCAGTCGATTAGTTAACTATCTCAATAAACAAACGGGTCACAGCCCTAAACTTGTTGAGGGAGTAAACCACATTCAGTTTATTATTACCACTCGGGAAAATTTTGCCGGAAGGGTATTGTCGTCGTCAGCGTGGTCTGTCTGTCCAGCTGTCCGTTTGTCCATCTCTCTTGTGAACACGATATCTCAAGAAGAATTATAGCCAGGCATTGTGAATTCATATCACATATGTATTGAGTGTAGGCTCAGAAACCTATCAAAAATGACTGATACTGACCTATTTTATCAAGATCAAATTTTAGTATTTGCTATATTTTTTGAAGGACTAAATCTTGGGTCTCCAAACTCTTACTATGTGTGCAACTTGTGACTGACTAGAAGCTTATCCCAGTTGAATGACCTTGGCCTACTTTTTCAAGGTCATATACTGTTTAGTATTGTCTAGCATGAAGAAATATATCTACGCTTTGCAAATTAATACTATGTATAAATCTGGCGAAGGTTCAGAGGTGTACTGAAGATGACTGACCTTGACCCATTTTATCAACGGCAAGTTTTAGTATTTGCTATATTTTTTTTAAGGATTAAAGCTAGGGTCTCCAAATTTCATATTATATTTGCAGGTTCGGCGATTTCTATACTATGGTACTAAAGATCATAATTACTAACACTCAGAATTACCTTTAATGAAGGCTGCAAAATTAATAATTCGTTTATCATGATCACCTGCCACCAAGTTTGCCTGTGCCCTGAAGATTGGTTTTATTGGTTATTTTCGTTCTGCATTCTACTTTAAACAGACAAAGTTGTTTTAGCAAAGTGTGCCGACAAGTATGGAAAGTCACATGGATGGATGGATGTACTTGTAGTGAGGTAGCTTAGGGCCATATTTTGGAAAGATCGTGACACGCTGGACCAAAGCGCCAAACTTGGCACACCCATCACTTGAGACATATAGAACAATATCAGAAGGGGTGCCCGTTGCTCTGGGCTCTGTGATGCCCTCTTGTCCCCAAAAGGGCATCTGAGGGGCAATATTGCTATTCAAAGAATAGTTAGCCTCCCAACAGCTTCGTTATTTTTATTATCCTTAAGGCTGGGAAGCTGAAACTTGCCACACTGTATCACTGGTTCAAGCCCTACCAGAAAATGTCACAAAATTCAAGATGGCCGCCATGATGACAACATTTTCCAAAAATAAGCCATTTTCCTGACGATTTTTCGGTCATATTTTTCGAATTTTTTTATTTATGCAATTTCTCCGCAAAAACTGCGTGATAAATTAGTAAATATTATTGTGATCTGAAATAAAATAGTTTTTGTCCACTTTTCATCGCGAAAAAGCAGAAATTTTGAAGAAATATGACAGAAACATCAATTTTCTGGTACCCCACGTGGCCGCCATCTTGAATTTACCCATGATCCTCTGCTCGGGGGGTCATGTATATAGGCTCAAAATGACCCCAATATGATAAACGATAAAGTCCTGGAGTTTCAGTTCTCCATTTTTTGTCGTTCCGGAGATAGCGCAGAATATTTGGTGGGGGGCCCAGGCCAGGTAGGGTTAATTTTGAAGGAATACGAGGAAAACAGAACTTTCCAGTTACACCTTAATATCATCCATTTTCAATTTACTCATGATGCTCTGCTCCGAGTATTATGCTGCAGGCTCAAAATAACTTCAATATCATAAGCTATAACTGCGCTAAGTTACAGCTCTCAACGTTTATTCATTTTGGATCACCAGGGAAAAATTCTCTTAGAAGGAAGTGGGGTGGCTGAAACCACCTAAACCAATTAAGTTTACATAATCGCCTGTGTAAAACTTGAACTGTGATTCAGCTTTCCGTCTCGTAAAATGGAGGGAAAAGCTGGACATACTCAAGGCTGGCCAGGTTAGTTTTTCTTTGTTATTCTTGCGTTTACCAGGTTTACCCCATGTTGAAGCGTTTACTCCATCAGACGTCCTCAATGCTCACCCATAAACATTCGATGCGTTATTTGTTTGAGCTGATCTGTCATCACAGCACCCGAGCTAGCGTATCTAATTCCGCTTAAGCCGGTGCTAGGGGCCGTGTGGATATTTCATAATCTGCACATGAACCGCTACAATAAATGCGCGGCTGAGATACTAAGGCTACATCCGAGAATCCATCGTATTCTCGGGACTGCATGTTTGGTGCTGAGGGAAGCTTTCCTGTTGATAGGAGTCATATGGTTGCTTTTTAGTCGCCAGACGTCGTCAATTTCTCCCACCTCTTGCTTATCGCTCCAATTTCAATCTTTCTACTTTTGAGAGATGAATAGCTGATTTTTTCTGGAAGGCCGTGAAATTACGTCGGGATAGCTAAAAGAGCTATATGGTCAGAGAAGGGACTCTAAAACCAAGAAGAAATCAAAAGGGCATTTAACAAGCAATGGGGACCTACAATTTACATGTTATGCCACTGGTCTATATTGAATGGCCACAGTTTTGGTCGAATGTTCATGGGCCTTTGTCAGAATGACTGTGGGATTACCAAGGGCAAAAATAGGGTCCCGCAATCTTTTTTTTTAGTCAATAGGATGTCAGACATTTTCAAGATAGCTGAAGGAATCTGAGAGTGAATAGACACAGAAGAGGGATCGAAAAGTGCATTTAACGCCCATTGAGGGACAGGAACATAAAATCAACAATAAAATAACACGTGTACTTCTATCCATCACCACTGACATGTTTGAGAGTGATTAGGACGATTTCCGGTTCAGAGGCAGATTGGTGGGGTGGGGGGTGGGGGAGGGGGTCGGAGGTGTCTAAAACTACATCTAATATATTCCACTGGGTGCCAAGACCATTACATATATATGTGCATGGTTCAACACTCGTGCATTACTCTAATTATATGCCGGTTGTGCATGTACACTGTAAGAAAAATGATACTGAAAGGGGAGGATCCTGTGTTCAATTGTTATTAGTGGATTCAGATCCAGTCCCCCCCCCCCTTTTCCCAATGAACTTTTCTCTGGGGCTCGCAACTGTTTAAAGCTAGCACTTTGTGTCTTTATAACAAATCAAATTAGGGGCATTTTATTCTCGGAAAAGAGCATCATGGGTAAATTCAGATTTGACGAAACGGTGGTGTACCTCGAAAATTTTGTTTTTGGAGTATTTTCCTCAAAATTGGTGTATTATTCTACGTAAAACTACCCAATAATATCTTAAATCACATCAGATGATTACTTACTAATTCGCAAGGTAATTTAGGCAAAGAAAATTGCACAAGTAAAAAGTTTGAAAAATCGATTCTAAAAATCAGAAAAATGGCTTATTTTTATAAAATGACGTCACCGTGACATCATCATAGAGACCATCTTGAATTTTGTTATATTTTCTGGTAGCACTGGAACCCTAGATATAGTGTGGCAAGTTTTAGCTTCCTAGCCTCAAGGATAATAAAAATAATGAAGATATTGGTAAGCCATCTATTTTTTAATTGGTAATATTTCCCCTTAACCCTACCTGGCCTGGAGGGGGGGGGGACATTATGCCCCCCATCAAACTTTCTGCGCTATCTCCGGAACGACAAAAAACAGAGAGCTGAAACCCCGTGACTTTATAGTTTATCATATTGTGGTCATTTTGAGCCAATTTGCATAACCCCCCCGAGCAGGGGATCATGGGTAAATTCAAGATGGCGGCCACGTGGGGTACCAGAAAATTGATGTTTTTGTCATATTCCTTCAAAATTTCTGCTTTTCCGCCATGAAAAATGGGCGAAAACTATTTTATTTCACATCACATTAATATTTACTAATTTATCATGCAGTTTTTGCGGAGAAATTGCATAAATAAAAAATTCTGAAAATCTGACCGGAAAATCAACCAAAAAATGCGATTTTTGAAAAATGACGTCATCAGAGCGGCCATCTTGGATTTTTTTTTTTACATTTTCTGGTAGAGCTTGACCCAGGGGTATATTGTGGTAAGTTTCAGCCTCCTATATGTAACTCAAGGAGTAAGAGAATGGCCTCCAGGCCACGACAGGTCTCAAAAAGCCCAGGCCAGATAGGGTTAAATGCCCTTTTGGGGGCCAGAGGGCGTCACATGATCCAAAGTGATGGGCACCCCTTCTGATATTGTTTTGTATGCCTCAGGTGATGGATGTGCCAAGTTTGGTGCTTTGGTCCAGCGTGTCACGATCTTTTTGCTAAGCCACCTCACTATTGGGCACTCCATCACATCTCACACGCTTCGCCAGACATTAAAGAAATAATTCTTACAGCAAAAGTTGTTCAAGCTTCAAAAACAATTTGAAAACTATCACATAATTATTTATTTGACAGACAGAACTAACACTTCGCATGTCAGCTTGTTTCAACTCATATTTTGCATAGAATACCTTGTCTCCTTATAAACATAAAACTAAAACCGGGCTGCCCTTCTCCCTTTGCTCGCAAGCAGTTCAGGATAAACGAACCATTAAGTTTTATGAGCCTTAGTGATAAAGAGTCCGGCTAGTGCATGAATGAAGATGACCAGCCAAGTGCAGTAAATTGCCACTCAAGATAACTGTGTAAATATTCCTTTTAGCTTGGTAAACCTGTATTGTATGTTAACATGTACATGTATCAACTAAGTCTTCGAACACAACTGGGCCATGCTTTCACACTGTGATAGCACAAGGCCAACCTTGAAAGCCCCGAGATTTAGCTCGGTGATCAAGAATGGGTCACAACAGGGAGCTGGCGAAAAATGAGAACCACATGTCCAGTGGTGGTGATTTTAGCTTTACAAGGAGACCGTATTTCCAACCGACAGATTTCCTTGAAAGGATCTACCGGAGTTGTGATAAGGTGGATTTTCGTACTATTGGTGACACCAGAAGACTTTTAAATTCCGTTACAAAACATCAAAGTTTGAATTGCTATTGAGTCCAGGAGTAGCTGCTCATACATAAGAATCATTAGTTCGCAATTAAGCATAAAGCACTTGTTAATCATAATGAGACGCAAAAGTCTGCATTTAGTTCACATTACGGGGAATTGGCACAGGATTTTTTTAAAATTAATTATAAAAAAAACTCTTGAATCAAATTCATTTTGCAATAAAATACTTTAGAATATTTTAAACTTTCAGTTGTATTAATTTTATTTTGGTTCGAGAAGCTTTTATTCTAGAATTTTGAAATAAAAATGTGCGAAGTAAAATTAAGATAACGCAGAGATGGCCACTTTTGCCTCTCATTAACAAGCACATTATATAACGTTCGGGTCCAGTTTTTACCCATTGGCCAAAATTTGGCCGAAGGGTATTGTCGTCGTTATGTACGTTCGTCCGTCCGTCAAACCTTTTTCGTTACGGACATATCTTTATAACGACTTACCCTAGTCACACCATACTTGCAGTGCGCATCCATACGCTCGTGACCCAGAACCCTATTGAATCAGCACCCGATTGGTTGGAAAATTTGGCGGCCATTTTTAATTTATGCGAAACCATTACAGCTTTCTCGTTACCAAGATATCTTTAGAACAACTTAGGCATACCAAACTTACAGAGCACATCCATATGTCCGTGACCCAGAACCCTCTTGAATCTAGACAGAATTGTTTGGAAGCTTTGGCGGCCTTCTTTAACTTCTGCGAAAGCGTCACAGCTTTATTGTCACCGAGATATCTCTAGAGTGACTTACCCTATGCACTCGGAACGTGCAGTGCATATCCATATGCTCGTGACCCAGAACACTATTGAATCTGGACCCGATTGGGTGGAAACTTTGGGCGGTCGTCTTTAATTCATGCGAAACCATTAATCTTATGTATTTCGGGTACCATTTCGCTGTTCAGTGTGAAACTTGGTATTCCTACGAAGTAGGCTACCATTTGTAAATTATCCGGTAATGAGTGAGTCCATCCAAAACTTGTCGTCAGCAACATAAGGAGAACCGTTGGCATTAGAACCTTGATTTTTTGGCATGAACGTGCATTAGGGCATTGTTACCAGCAAGTTCTGAGCTGACCAAATTGTGATGAGAATTTGATTTATAATTATTTTTTTTATTATTTGTTGATGGCTCAGCGAGTGCACTGTCATGCCCATCGGGAACCCTTGTCTGTATGTTTTACTGTGACTATTGAAGGTACCCTAATACGGCATATCACGTTGGACACACCGGTTCTCGTAAAATCACCGAAGTTTGAGGCCGGTCAAGACTTGGATTATGGTTAATTATGGATTAAGAATACTGATCAGCGATACGGATTTCATATTTTTGGAACATCATGATGTCTTGTCGGCATCATTGAAAACTGTTGACCGCTTCTCTCTTGCAGGAAACTAGCCTATGTTTATGTATACTATGATTGTCTTTTTTGAATTTGGTGCTAAAACTGTTATATGGATATGGAATAGGTCTTTGGATTATGGACGCGGATATTCTTTAATGGACGACGGCTGAATTATGAATGACGGACTAGACGCTTGTATTTGGATGGGTAACCTCGTGCTGCACTGCTGGGATGATCAGTGTCCCGGGTAATAGGAACTGAGGGCGACAATAGTTGCTACGCTAATGACTCACCAGCGGTGACATCTGGGAAAGTTAATAGTACCCACTGTCAGTCAGAGACTGCTATATCAATTCTAGCACATGGGGCCCCCAGGTCATCTCTCGAGTACACACTTAAATCATATCAAACCCTACATCGTAGGTCCTGTGACGTTAGTCACGTTGCCATGTAGGTCATCGATGCATCAAAAAACTTCAAAGGAATGACCAAACCAGTTTCCATGATTCGGAGGAAACCTTGGCAGGCATCTTTAATTTTTGCAAAATCATTATTGATCTCTATCTCTGACACCGTCCAAATGCTGGTTGTAAAATTGTGTATACGTCATCGATGCATCAAGAGACTTATGTAATGAATACCGGTTTCTCCGATTGTATGGAAACCTTAGGGGCCATTTCTGATGGGAAAATGTTTGATAATCTGTTATTTGTCACTTGACTGCTTGAATACATTTTGAATGGCTGGCGCCCAGAGCTGAGGGGTTTTATTGACCGTCTAAGTTCATTAATAGTATCTGTGATCAAGAAAACTGATCGTAGATATATTAATGTCGGAAGCCATAAAGCATTATTTAGCTCTACTACATACAAGAGATATCATTCATGGGATGTTTCTTTGTTTATAGAGTTGCTTGAATTTCTCATTAAAATATATATATGTGAAATTTGACAACACAATATATCAGCAGCATATGGGTATTCCAATTGGTACTAATTGTGCACCCCTGTTGGCTGACCTGTATCTGTTCTCTTATGAATATGACTACATGTATATGCAGGCGCTTTCAAAAACCGATCCATTCAAAGTCCGTTCCTTCTCATTCACCAAACGCTATATAGACGATCTTCTCGCTGTGGATAATCGCTATATAAATGACGCAGTGAAGGATATATATCCACCTTCATTGGATTTGAAGGAAACTACAGATAGCCCTACAGGCACATCAGATTTAGATCTATATCTCTATAAAAATGAAGCGGGCATTCTCTCTCGTCGACTTTATGACAAAAGAGATGATTACAATTTCGACATCGTAAACTATCCCTTTTTGGACAGTAATATTCCAGTGGGACCTGCATATGGCGTATACAAATCTCGCTTAGTAGCATTTGCTAGATCCTGTGTTAAATGTGACGATTTTAATCAACGTCACAATACATATCGCATGCTGATAGCAAAATTCGAACGTAGCGTGCAAGATCTATGGCGCTACGTTTCGTAACTTGTGTCTAATTCCGCTTAACCCGAGGCTAGGGGCCGTATGAACCCATGTACTTCAAGATCCTCATTGTACTCATACATGTATGAACAGTCACAATCAAACCGTGACTGAGCTAGATGACGACTTTACAACAAATATTATGGATTAAGAATACTGATCAGCGATACGGATTTGATATTTTTGGAACATCATGATGTCTTGCCCGCATCATTGAAAACTGTTGACCGCTTCTCTCGTGCAGGAAACTAGCCTATGTTTATGCATACTATGATTGTCTTTTTGAATTTGGTGCTAATACTGTTATATGGAATATGGAATAGGTCTTTGGATTATGGACGCGGATATTCTCTAATGGACGACGGCTGGATTATGAATGACGGACTAGACGCTTGTAATTTCAGATCCGCAGCTTCGTATTTTTGTGTGCCCAGCTACTTTCGGAATTTGTGATACGACTCAAAATTTGCTGTTTTCCTTCAGAAACATGGCAGTGTGACTAACGTCACAGGACCTACGAAGTAGGGATTGATATGATTTAAGCGTGTACCTTGACCTAAGACTGACCATTAGCTTAGGTCAGGCCACACTGACATTGACCTAATTAAGCGCATTTCCATGGTCTTATGTGGCATTAGGCCATGTTTTTGCCAATTTCGGGGTTTATAGGTCACCTAAGTAGGTCAAATAGCCCAGGTAGAGATAGGATTAAAAGACAGTAGCTGGTTACAGTTTTATGCTTAGGTTAAATTTATAGTCGGGTAAAAGAAGACTGTATTTTAGGTTATTTTAGAGAAATCTGTTTGTTGCATATGTTTCAATGTATGTACATGTTTTTGGTTTGTTGCGTTGATCTTATGGATTGCTGGTTTGTTGACTTGTTTTTCTTGGAATACTTAGAATTTTGTTTGATCGTGGCTGTATAGCTGAAATATTGCTCAACGCGACGCTAAACCTTAATTCCCTCTCTCCCCCTCTCCGCTTTATATGCTCGATGTTCCTGGGGTCGAAGTGGTTAATCACCAACAGAGTGTGTGTATATCACCACAACAGCAGCCAGCCATGTATGTCGCCCAGCTGGCTGGCTGCTGTTGTGGTGGGTGTGTTAATGAACCTGATATAATTAAACCAGGACAATTTGAAAGATTGTTAGTGACATATATTTTTTAACTGTAGAGATTCCCGATAAATACTCATTTTGTATCTGTCTCTTCGCATACCGAAGTACACATTTTCTCATCAGAATACAGTTTGGTGATGCCATAGCACTATAAAAGTGCCCCTCTTCAAACTTCAAATGTTACTGACTGCTGGACCGGTATCAACATTTCTCGTCTGAAAAGCAATACAACCACTGCTTGCTATATCTAGAGTTCTAAGAAAATTCTCCCCGCACCGTGTTGTCAGGGCCATATCTTGATTGGCTAAATGACATCAAGTGCGTTTATACATGTAGCTAGAAGAATTTGCCACATTCAGTTACTGTAGGTCAAGCTAATACGTTGGTGTAGTATTTAACTTGCAATTTGAAGACGAAGGACACACGTAGCTTGAGATAAAATACCTTCCCGGTGGATCAGGACTAGGGACATTGTCATCCACAGTGGCTTCGCCAGCAGTTGGTGTCTTGGAAGATGTTGTTGTTAATATTTTTTGTTTCTTGATTACGATTTATTTTCCATCTTCTCATATCCACAATGACAGTGGGTATTGTTATGTGTTCCTTATCAGAGTAAAGAACTTGATCTGGTAATGAGCCAAGGACAAGAGTGTTCAGCTATAAGACTAGAGCTTTACTATACAGAGTTGACTACATAGGAGCATGTGAGTAACTGCCTGTCCTTCCAGTCAGTGTCGGAGCACATCGTGTGACCTGGAGAGGTCACATGAATATTCACGTAACATCCTTCCGCTTATGGAAAGCAGAGTAGCATGCATTAAGTTTACTCGCAGAGAGTATTGTAATAATAGAAACTGTTCTTCAATGTTCATGTCCAACATTAGCAACGTATTATGGATATAAGTATAGATATATGCGGTTATACAATTAGATACTGAATGTTCCCTTCATGTGAAAACCTGTCTTATGATGTTCACATGGTTAACCTGTCAGGTGGTTTTACTGTTCTGCCGGAACGCGTCATGTATGTCTCACCCACAGTCGCGTCTGCGATTGGCTGAGAACGATCTGCAGCCTTTGCGTTGCTCTCACTGGATTTCTGTGATGAGGGCGGTATTCGTACGCGAGGTGCTTCATCTTGGGGAGGCGACTCTACCCTCGAATTTGTTGACGCACGGAGAAATTGGCGATTCCGCCTGTATCGTCTTCCGTTTTCCGCTGTGACTTCATATGAGCGACTTTTTAGTCGTTTCGTCACTGTGGCTTGCTTCCACTCCCGTTTCCCCCTTTCGATGGGTTGTATATATGGAAAGCCATCAGTGTCATAACCTCTGGTTTTCCACACGTGGTAATTCGATTTTCCACGCGTGGAAAATACAGCCAATGGTTTAACTTGTGATTACCACGTGTGGATATTTCGACCAATTACTTAACTTGGAAATACCACACGTGGAAATTATTTACCACGTGTGGAAAATATCCACCAATTATAGAACTGGAAATACCACGTGTGGAAATTATTTACCACACGTCGTATTTATCACCCAATCATTGAATTCGGAAATACGACGCGTGGTAAATAATTTCCACGCGTGGTATTTCACTAGGTTTTTCACACGTGGTAATTCTCTTTTCCACACGTGGTAATTCTATTTTCGAATCTACCACTCAAAACAATCGTTACAGAAAGCAGATACACGCACTTTGACCCTGTCTTATCTGTCGTACGGTCGTCGACCTATACGACTCAGCCTCATTGCTCAACAAAAAACTTATTAAAGTTTGCTACACGTCCCTGTGTTTTATGAAATTGATAGTTTCCTGTTGCAGATTGTCTGTTCCAGCTAGACGAACACATTCGCCGCAAACTGTCGATTTCCGTCATTCTGAAGGGACCAGCTTTCTTTGTAAAGCTCTCATTCATTGGCTGGGTAAAATAAAATTTCGACGCGTGGATAAATGGAAATACCACGTGTGGAAATTATTTACCACGTGTCGTATTTCCGAATTCAATGATTGGGTGATAAATACGACGTGTGGTAAATAATTTCCACACGTGGTATTTCCAGTTCTATCATTGGTGGATATTTTTCCACACGTGGTAAATAATTTCCACGCGTGGTATTTCCTGATTGAATAATTGGTCGAAATATCCACACGTGGTAATTACAAGTCAAACCATTGGCTGTATTTTCCACGCGTGGATAATAGAATTTCCACGCGTGGAAAATCGAATTACCACGTGTGGAAAACCAAAGGTTATGACACTGATGGCTTTCCATATGTATACGTACAGTGTCACCCAGTTTTAAGGGTGGGAGATCTCGACGATGGCTTTGATAACTGGCGGTTCTCATACGTTTGTTTTCCAAGCGCGTTTTGTTATCTCGAGTGTCCTGTCCGGTCTGATAGAGCCTATCCAGAGTGGTTGGTAGCAGTGTCTTGTTAAGTTCTCGCGGGTCAATACATACCCTTAGGTCACCTGATTTCTTATGAGCCACTACAATCTGGCTGACCCAGGGAGTTGGCTCTTCCACGGGGACAATAACTCCCATGTTCACTAGACGGTCTAGTTCGGCCTTCAGATTTGGCCGAACCGCTATCGGTATACGTCGCGCGGGCATCACGACAGGAACTACCGATTCATCTACTTTCAGTTGATGTTCACCTGGTAAAGTTCCAAGTTCACCGTCGAACACTTCCGGATATTTGTCGACCAGAGAGACTGCAAGAACTCTGTCGACGTTCTCGTTGTTGACGGTAACGAGTTTCATTTGCTCAGCAGCTTTCAGCCCGATCAGCGGTGTAAAGTCGTTGTCAACCACCACAAACTCTACAGAGTATTTTTTGCTGTTTTGGGGATTGCGGATAGATCTTCGCCATGTTCCCAGAGGAGCTAGCTCGGCATCGTTCCACATTTTCAGTTTCTTCGATGTAGGTTGGACATTTTTCGCGAAACGGTACGGAAGTACATTTACGGATGCTCCAGTGTCCACCTGCAATATGACATCATTGCGATCCACGAGCATGTGACACTTTATGTCATTTGAATGTTTTGCCCGCACGATGTTGATCCATTCGTCATCAGTTGAAGAGTCTTCCGTCACGTGATGAACATTTCTGTTCTTTGGTTGTTTCCGTGCCGTTCCCTTGGTAGGACATTTTTTCGCGAAGTGGTTTTTCTCGTTACAGGAGCTGCACGTTTTCCCCCAGGCGGGACACTCCTCTTTTTTGAGTACGTGGCATTTTCCACACAACAGACATTCTTTCTGTGATTTGCTTGTGGCAGTGGCAGCTTTCCTTCTAGCCCCAGCGTATTTGGGGTAAGACTAGCCACAACTGTTCCTATCAATAACCTTCGGATGATAGTCACACCTGGCGTTCATTCATCTCCTTGTGCTATAACCCGTACCGTATAAAAGTTCATTTTGATGCTCCTTACCTGTTATTTTCGGGAAGCTAATTCCTTCTTGTCCACGCTTGTCGCTTTTATTAAAGTTTCCGGCGGTGGTGATCAGCTGTGCAAGAGCCGTTTTCACATCGACCCCGACTTTCCCCATGTTACGGTAGACGCCATTTTGTATAACTGCGCATGCGTAGTGGCCCAAATACACGCAAGATGGCGTCTACCGTAACATGGGGAAAGTCGGGGTCGATGTGAAAACGGCTCTTGCACAGCTGATCACCACCGCCGGAAATTTTAATAAAAGCGACAAGCGTGGACAAGAAGGAATTAGCTTCCCGAAAATAACAGGTAAGGAGCATCAAAATGAACTTTTATACGGTACGGGTTATAGCACAAGGAGATGAATGAACGCCAGGTGTGACTATCATCCGAAGGTTATTGATAGGAACAGTTGTGGCTAGGGTAAGACTTACTGTTTTGCACTTTATGTACTACCTCAGGCTAGCCCAGGAATGGCTGTAGTCTCGAATGGCTCTGTAATCGATGTGTAGGGAAGAACAGCCACGCCCACCTACACAGCAAAGGTTCTATAGCTATACCTCAGGCCTGAGAGCCCGGCACTGCGAATTAGCGTTCTCCGCAGCCTTACAAATGTCGAGGCATTTCTCCAGTGTAAGCTGTCTTTCCTTCAGTAGAGCAGTTTGTGTATCAGGGTCTCTGATTCCCAGCACAATTCTGTCGCGTATAATTGAGTCCAGACAGTCGTGACAGTAATTGCAGGACTTTAATAGTGCCCTGATAGCAGCATGAAATGATTCAAAGCTTTCCCCTTCATTCTGATTACGCTTGTTGAAGATATAGCGTTCGTAGGTCTCATTAACCTCACCGACCGCGAATCCATCAAAACGTTCCAGTATTTCCTGTATTGTTCTATCAACTTCAGCAGTGTCAAAATGAAAGCCATTATAAACTTTCAGTGCCTCTTCGCCCATGGTATGCAGGAGTAATGCGACCTGATAGGGCATGGCTTGTCTGTGTAAGTTTGTGATAATGGCATAGTTTTGCCATTTTTGTTTAAATAATTTCCAGCTCTCTGCTACATTTGTCTGCAAGTTGACAGACTGAGGGGGCCGAATTCCTTGAACTGCAGTGGGTGGCTGGACTTGTTGTGCCATGGCTCTTAATTGTCTTTGACAGGAGAGGTCGCGCACTAATACGTCGGGTCAGGGCAGGCTATCTGATTTCCGGAGTTTATCTCAACACTGGCTAATTGTCTTCGCTAGCCTTTTTTTTTGTTTGTTTTTGTTTTTGTTTTTTTTTTGATACAGAGTTAATATGGGTGTATGTGAGAATACACGTTTAGCAGGAATAAAATCTGCAGTACCAGTCCACGGTAACAGATTTCAATGTCTGGAATATCGGGGCTCATGTAGCATCACACAGATCAGTGTTTATGAGTTCACTTAATAAAGTACAGCTTACTTACAGTTTGTCGTAATCACAGCCGGTGTATTTAATTCCACACTGGTATTCACAACAGCATGTGAGGTACAAAAATAGTAGGAAATCACAGTAGATTCCTTTGCAGAGTTCAGAGTTCGATTAGCTGACTGATCATCAGGTAAAATCAATCACTTGACACCGCTGCCACCATGTAACGTGTTCCTTATCAGAGTAAAGAACTTGATCTGGTAATGAGCCAAGGACAAGAGTGTTCAGCTATAAGACTAGAGCTTTACTATACAGAGTTGACTACATAGGAGCATGTGAGTAACTGCCGGCAGGCGGTCCTTTCAGTCAGTGTCGGAGCACATGTTGACCTGGAGAGGTCACATGAATATTCACGTAACAGTCGCTACCATACACCAATTATACCCAGGAACGGTCTAACGTGCCAGTTTTGTTTGGGCTCTATTGGGGATGAGTATCATTTTGTTATGCATTGTTCAAATAATGCTGATCTAAGATTGTCGCTATTTCGCGAATTGGGTCTGACCGTCCCCATTTCAAAATATCATTCTCGTATATTGTTCACCAAACTTTTAAAATGTGATAGTTTTAAAATCACCAGAGTATTTGCTAAATTTGTAATACAAAGCTTCGACAGGAGGGTCAGTTGATATTATGTACAGGCAGATTGCCAGTCTTGAAATAACTGAAATCGATTCGAGCCTCTGTTGAACCATGTAAAATCATACACTACACTTGTTCATGTATACTGCTACTGGCCTTAGCCAATGTTATTTGTGTTTGCGCGAATAAACGAATCTGAATCTATTGGGGGGGGGGGGGGCTCGCTGCTCATCAAATTAAGAGTGAATAAACAACAACAACCCGGAATGGATGACGAAAGGTAAGGTCCAAACAATTAATATCTTTGGCATCCGTGTCCACTCTAGTTTTAGGGTTTAATTTTCGTTTCGGCTACTGTTTAACGCGCGGCTATATCCGTTGTGGCGAGTACTCTCAAGATTGTTCGAAATTCGGTCAATTCGGTCAGGTATTATTGGAATACGTATTGAGGGGTTGAACACCGCCAACCGCCAAATGTCTCAAGTTTAAGAGAACAAACAGCATTCGGGGGTATAGCGCCTCGTGATTTTTCTTTGTACAGCACCAGGGACTAATACAGATCGGTCGATTTACAGGTAAAGAACAACCACAACAACACCTAGCTATAGAGCCTTTGCTGTGTAGGTGGGTGTGGCTGTTCTTCCCTACACAGCTGTAGTCCTTCCCTTTATATTTCGTACCACGAAGTTTTGGTCTCCGAAACGCCTGCGTTTCGGAAGATTTAACGGCTGCACATACAAGAACACAATAGCTGGCGATAATAAAATGTACCTCGTTATTCTCCTTGTAGTCTTTTGTCACTTCCCTCCAAGTTAGAATTCTCGGTATTCCCTCATTCTTAAGTTATCATCAATTGTTCAAGATTCTCGGGGATTTGAATATTCAGCTGACCGCCATTCAACTGTCAGTGATGTAAATTTCCCTTGCACGGGCTTTGCCGGAGATGGCGGTGTCTTTTGAAAAAAAGCCGTGGCGCATGCGTGATTATTCGGGTCAGTTGGATGACAGTCCAACGAATGCGCGTGTACGTGGGCGTGGCTAACGGAGACATTCAAAATATGAGATCAAAATATGTCAGAAAACTCCGTGAAGGCGTGATTAAAAGATGATATCTCAAGAACGAGGAATTATTAAGTGTTGAGAGTTGGCAGGCGGCGAGAAGGACCAATGTAGAGAAAAATGAGGTATAGTTTATTACTATTCGCTGCCGTTTTATTTCGTGTGCAGTTAGGATATTGGACAATGTCATTCAAAGTTCAATGTGTGGGATGTATTGTGTATTGGAAGAACCTTGGCTGGAGTCGATTACAGAGCCATTCGAGACTACAGCCATTCCTGGGCTAAACAACACCAAGGTTTGTGAAGTCTAGATTGAGGCAGACCTCACTTTTCTCCCGGCACATATTTCTAACTAAGAGAATTAGCATTAGCTTGCCCGAAAACATCGGCCGGGGGAAGTCTAATTTACTTTGTATTGATTAATTGTTGTTGTTATGGCCCGTAATTCAATTCAGAAGTATAGAACTCCTCAAAGAGGTCGCATACGCACAAACAAATAAGGGACATAATCCATAACTGAACAAAGATACCCATATGTACATGTTTTTCTGATAATTATTCATGAATCAGATCTACCTACTCAGAAATCGTAATGATATCGAATCCTCCTCCCCCCGAATCGACACATGTAACGGTAAACTAAACTGAAGAATGGGAGGGTCTCCTGTAATTTGTCCTGTATACTTGCGATGTTTCCCGTGTGTGCCGCCAATAAGATCGGGCAGACAGTCAAGTTCGCCGGGCAAAACTTTCCGAAGTTATTTACAAATTATGCAAACGCCTTCATATGGCTACGTTTAATAGCTGTCCATAGGGAACGATCATGTCATGAACACACACTGTTAGCTTTAATATGAAATAAATAAAATTTGAAGTGAGCCGAATTTACCATATACTTTACGATAGACCCATTTTAAAGTTGATTTATTACATATCATGTTTTAGAACAAATAGAACAAACGCGAGAGCCTGTGAGAGACACCATGTACCCTCATATCATCAAAAAATGGTGTTCTTCAACAAATCTTACATTTTCACGAATGTTTTTTTTTCAAATAATCTATGTGTCCAAAGTAAATTTTGGTGAACCAAATGTTATCAATCATTTCTTCTCTGTACCCATCCTCGCTGAAACCAGGGGTACACATGTAAGTTCCCTGCCATTGAAAACATTGTGACCAGAGCGATATGGTGCCTTAGCAGTGACATCTTCAACATAACGGTAACATATGGACCATCGATGGTTCAACCGTTGTGTGTCTGCTCTGGTACAGCTTTGGTACTGTTGCGGTGAAGATGGCACCATACCACCCTTGATACAATGTTTCCACTGGCGGGGAAATTGTAGAAAGCGGATTAAAAGTCTGAAAAATCTGGAGTACTTTCTGCATGGCAAATTTTTGATAGAAAAATTAAAGGTGATGGTACGATAAGGCGCGATTTTGGCCCATACGTGGTGCGGTTGAAATCGAAAAAATAAAATGTCCTAAAAATACTTGTGTTTTAATGCAACTGCAAGAGAAAATATAAGTACACCATATGTGAAAGTTTTAGTGCGATTGCGTTATGATTATAGTTATCACATGAAACTGAAATCCACAGCTTGTGTTATTTCGTGAAAAAAGGGTCTAAATCGAGTCCTTCAGACACGCATTTAGACGCGAAGGACCCCTTGGACCAAAACGCCATTTAACCTGGTGTTGTGCGGTTGCATTATATCCCCACTGCTGGAAAATCTTTTTGGTCCAAGGAGTCCTTCATACTAAAAAATGAAAAGTTATGAATCATAACGTTTGAAGTTTTCGTAAGTAGATTAAAGTGACAAAATACCCTGTTACAGTTGTTCGTATGTCGTGGTGTAGTGGATACGCACGTTGGATCACAAGCGCCTCGAAATTTTCTTTTACCGAGTTCGAATCCCAGGAGCGCAACATGTGTGACGTCGACAAGTTATTTCAATCTTTCTCATTTTTTGTAAAAAGAAATTGCATTCAGTATATCTGAAATAAGATTTCAGTCTATCAATATGAACCAATTAAAAGTAAAATAAATATTGTATAACGATGACAAGATACCGTGTGGACATTACGGGCTAGTCAAACGTTGAAATCGAACGATCAGTCGCTAGCTGTTGCAACGGCAATATATTCGCCTAAATTGTGTATGTATTCTCCAATATGTGCATGTAAAATCAACTGCAACTTGGTGAAATAATAGCGCCTTGGTATCGAAAATATGTGAAGCTATCATGGTTCACCGTAACATTTAGTTCGTTGATTGACAGTTGCCGCCGCCGACAAGCTGTACATTACATTGTGATTGACAGATGAAGAGAAGAAATGTACATTCCTATGAGTCGGCTGGCTGTGGGCAAAAACCCCGCCTTACAATACCATCTCCTTTACATATGATAATCTCTTTAGTGTGAATATATCTGGTTAAATTCACATTTTATGAAGCCAGTCCTTCTTATCCAACAGTGACCCAGCAAAGGTTTGAATCACTTTGAAGATATTTTAAATGAACAACGAGAGTTGTGTAACTTTAGCGATGTAAAATTAAATTAAGTTCAAAAGACACATTTTTGGATTATGTAAGATTACTTAGGAACATCCAGAATGAATGGAAGACTAAACAATTATAAAAGAGAACCGTCCTCTCCCATATATCCTCCTGCGCTGCATTCCTTGATGAAATGTTCCAAAGGTTGTGGAGGTCTCCAGGATGGTTTCCACCAGGCTGGTCCCAATCTCTGAACAATAATGAGAGAGAAGCTTGTCCAGAGTAGACAGGTGGAAATGTAACTATATCATGATGGCCAACTCTTGTACCCAACACAAGACACTACTCTATGGAATTTGCAATTTAAAATTCTGCACAGAGTTCTCCCCAGTAATAGTTTATTGATAAATTAAAATAACATGGTGTCCGTTATGTTCTCTCTGTAAAACTGAGACAGAGAGGCTCAAATTTATATATTATGGCATCCGATCATCTTGGCAATCAACAGAAATATATTTCACACCACATGCAGAGAACTATATTCTTCTTAATGAAATGACCATTGTTTTTGGGCCCCTATGAGGTTTAAAGCTGTCAGCGGTCAGGCCAGCTTTTGCTAAGGCTGTGGTAACATAGCCCAAATATCCAACAAGAGCTTTTCTGTGTAGGCTATATATTACGTTGTGCACTGTACTGCTATGCGACGTTTTAATAGAAAACACGATATTCATTAAAATAGACACAGGAATTAGTCATGGACAATGGCATGCTACTGAATGTTGGATTTGATGCTTAGTATTTAGCTAGTATGCATGTACTACGTACAGTCACTGACTGTACTTTACACTATCGAATGCTTCCATATAGTGAGTCGTATTTATATTCTCAGAACGTAGGGAAAAATGTGTGGACAATGGCTAGCCACTGAATGCCGAATGTGACGCTCATATGGTACCATCATATAGGCATTGCCTCGTAGTATACGTGTACCAAGCTTGGTGGCCGTAAGCCACTCGAAATGACAGAATAGAGGGAAACAATTTGGATGACGGTTAGCTAATGGCTGTCGAATTTGACGCATGTATTATTATCTATCATATTCCGAACACCCGATATGCACATGTTTGTCTATATATATTTATGTTGGTGAATAAAAATTCAATTCAATTCATTTCAACTTTGTGTACATGCAGGTATTGTCTCGTAGCATTTGTGGGTCAGTCGTAATTTTATGCTCAGAACATAGGAGAAAACAATTTGGACTATGGCTAGCTACTTTGTCGAATTTGACGCTTTCATGGTACCATCCTGTAGGTGTAGTATATATGTGTACCTAGTTTGGTGGCTCTAAACCACTTGCAAGGATGTCAACATTCTCGCTAAAACCAGGGGTATCTCTATACTAGATATAGCTCCTGGTACGCTTGGGCAATGATGTGTCGCGATCAGCGACAACAACACAGCAGTAGATGTCAGCCAACCAGAAAAGGCAACATCCTGCACATATTCACCAATCAGATCACTTAAGTACCGCGACCATGGCGACAGATTCGAAAACACCATCGCTTGTTTGATACCCAGTGGCAGATGACATGAACCTTTTCAACAATCATGAACAATAATAAATATAAAGGAAACATAGTTTAAAACAAAATCTATTTGAAGAGAAAATAAACCCATTCATCTACCGTCAAACGTCCAGCAAGCCAGGCAAATGGAGGAAACACTGAAACTTCAACGGCGGTCCGCGATGTCATTGTATCTGATCTCACCTTCCCAATGAAGGAATTGAATTGGATTGAAACGCACGAATTTCTATAAAATTTCACTAGTCTATCCATTAATATTTCATTGTTACGCGTGCTCGAATTAAATATTTTACATTCGGTATCATCGAATAGTTCAGTAGCGAGAGTAAAACCCAAACGTATTTTACCATTTTTCTATGTCACGTAACTAGAATGTGGGCGGAACGTGGTTTGCTGGCTGTGCAAGTTGGTCAAGGGTTCGCCTCAACCACCTCGCTGGGGATCTAATAACACCCCAGACGGTAGACCAGTCAGATTCGGAGCCGTCGCGCACATCGCCGGAAGTGATATCATATATAGTGAAATAGATGTTTACCGAACATTTCGATTACTTTTCCAGTCTGCATAATACATCTGTTGACCTAGCATTAAAAAGAATTATCTGGAGATAATTTTCCCGGTTTATCTGGACAGAGCATATGAAAAGTAGTTCGCTCATGTGCAACACTATTGTTCGGCCGTATTCAAACTGAACCGTGCGTTGGTTGGTTTCTCCTATGCGTCATGGCAACGTAGTAATGGTCAACTTCCGCTATTTGTGGCAGGGACGGTAATGGAGCCTGTGCAATGGAGCATGTGCTGTGGGGAGGTTGGATTCGCCTTTGGCTCAGAAATAGAAACCTTGACGTGGTGAAGGTGGGGTGTCAACGGACGCTATCTGTGAGAGACAAAAATACGGACATTTCAGGCTGGCTACTAAATGTCGAATCTAACGCTTATATGATACCATCCTGTAGGCATTGTATACCAAGTTTGGCGGTTTTAAACCACTAACAAGGGCAGAACACTCAATATCGAATCTTATGCTTATGTGGTACAATCATGTGGGTATTGTCACGTAACATTTGTTTTCCAAGTTTGGTGGCTCAGTCTTATTTATATACTCAGAACGTAGGAAAAAACTATTTGGACGATGGCGAGATACTGGTTGTCGAATCTGATGCTTGCAGGGCACCATCCTGTGGATATAGTATATGTGTACCAAGTTTGGTGGCTCAAACACTTTGGAGAGTGTCAGCGGAGGCTATCCCTGACAGAGAGACAGACAGACATACGGATGGGCATTTCATGCCGGTTCTTTAAAAATATAGACAACTTTTGATGCCGATTGTAAATAAAAAGATATGAATAAAAATATATATATAAGCAAAAAGAGTACTTCAGTGTTTCGTTTAGTAGCTCTGAGAATATATTACGATATTTCAATCCAAAACTGAAGTATTAAACAGTGTCACGATGGTCGCACATTCTTCCTCTAAAGAGCTGTAATCGTCAAAGATTATGTGGCTATATTTCATTGGCTGATTAACGTGAATTCCACGTTGTTAGCGTGCGGTCACATCAGTCAGACGGCCATTGGTATTGATTTTCACTGAGGTACGTAATCCAAGATGGCCGCCATCGACCATATTGGATTCTGTCCGTCCCACATCTTGTGAACGCGATATCTCAAGAACAATTTGACCGATTGACTTCGAACTTGAGAAGGTGCTTCACATCAGTTAGGCGGCCATTGGTATTGATTTTCACCGAAGTACGTAATCCAAGATGGCCGCCATTGACCATATTGGATTCTATCCGTCCCAGATCTTGTGAACGCGATATCTCGAGAACAATTCAACTAATCGACTTCAAACTTGGGAAGGTTCTTCACATCAGTTAGACGGCCATTGGTATTTATTTTCACTGAGGTACGTAATCCAAGATGGCTGCCATTGACCATATTGGATTCTGTCCATCCCACATCGTGTGAACGCGATATCTCGACAACAGTTTGACCAATCCACTTCAAACTTGAGAATGTGCTTCACATCAGTTGAACGGCCATTGGTTTTGATTCTCACTGAGATACGTAGTCCAAGATGGCTGCCATGGACCACAGTGGATTCACTCCGTTCCACATCTTCTTAACACGATATCTCAAAAACAAATCAAACAAACTAAGGTTTTTCACATCAGTTAGACGGCCATTGGTATTGGTGTTCACTGAGGTACATAATCCAAGATGGCTGCCATTGACCATATTGGATTCTGTCCATCCCACATCTTGTGAACGCGATATCTCGAGAACAGTTCGACCAATCGACTTCAAACTTGAAAATGTGCTTCACATCAATTAGATGGCCATTGGTATTGATTTTCACTGAGGTACAATTCCAAGATGGCTGCCATTGACGATATTGGATTCCACCGTCTCGGATCTTGTGAACGTGATATCTCGACAACAATTTGACCAATCGACTTCAAACTCGAGACGGTGCTTCACATCAGTTAGACAGCGATTGGTATTGATTTTCATTGAGGTAGTATGTAATCAAAGATGGCTGCCACTGACCATCTTGGATTTCACTCACCCTTATTGTACCCATCTGTGTTGTGAACGCGATATCTTGATCTATTCCACTCATCGATTTATAAACCTCACCATCCACAAATCCATATACATCTACAGACTTACATTCCAGTGTTACACTACCCATTACTGCTTCCCAAACCTCCTCAAATTGTCTCAACAATTCCAGATGAACGTCTCTTTCCACATACACATATCAACTTTCCAAGTTATATTTAAGGAGATATTGGAAGCATATATGCTGTATGCTCTCAAACAGGCTACTTGGCGGAGGACCTGCTAGCTACTCAGCTTGTTATATCTGCTTTTTTATTATGAACTATTTTTCACCAAATCCCTTTTGTGGCTTCAAAGTTTTATATGACATTATTCTTAGGTAAAATAATCTAGCAGTTGAGGCGTGACGTTTAAACTGAATTACCGAATATTTCTCCTTTAAGCCACTACTGAAAGATGATTGTTGTGTTTTTTATTTCAGTGGGACTTAATTGTCACCAATTAATTGTCTGTCATAATTGAGAGGACAATGGAAGACATATCAGTAAAACTGGAACCTCTTGATCAAGCGACAGGATCAGTGGTGCAAGATGATGGGATAACGTACCGGCATTCTACAAATGAATCTATGGAAGAGGAAGATGTAATAGTGAAGACAGAACCAACAGCCCAATGTGCGGTGGGAGAACAACAAGGTGGTGTTGAGCATGGCCCATGTGAACAATTACCGGTAAGCCGTGAAACACAGTTATTGATTAGATTAAAACCAGATCTACATGTACAAAAGTCGGTCCCCATTCTACTTGTCACTTATGCAGATCTGGCATCAACACTCTCATTTCCATGTTCTGAGTACTGACCAATGTATGTCTAAAACGTCGAGCTCAGGTCACAACTACATGGGAATGATAGGTTGACCTCATGAAGAGAGATTATCTGCTGGAATTGATCGATTTATCAAAATTCTATTAATCTTAACAGAATATCATCACGGTTTCTAGAGAATGAAATATTGATTCGATGATTCAAGATGAAATATAGGAGATGACTTCTGCATATACCGTTCACTTGTTGTACCCTCTCCTTAAAGTGAGACCGACCAGACGTTTGATTTTGATCCGCCGACAGCTAGGTCTTTCAACACATAAACCCTGTTCTTGTTCCCGGATCTTAAACATGTAAAAACAGGAAGGCAGCGTTATTGTCCTTCGCCACGAAGTGGTGGGAGGACTTGGAAATGCTAGCCATCTGTTCGTCCTTCCGTTCTTCGATCCATCCATCCGTCCGTCCCACATCTTGTGAACGGGATATCTCGAGAACAGTTCGCCCAGTTGGCTACAAACTTGATAAGGTGCTTCACATCAGTTAGACGGCCATTTTGTATTGATTTTCACTGAGGTACTTAATCCGAGATGGCCGCCATTGAACATATTGAATTTTGTCCGTCCCATATCTTGTGAAAGCGATATCTTGAGAACAATTTGACCAATCGGCTTCAAACTCGAGAAGATGCTTCGCTTCAGTTGGAAGGCCATTGGTACTGATTTTCATTGCGGTAGTATGTAATTCAATATGGTTGCCAATGACCATCTTGGATTCCGTCCATCCTGCATCTTGTGAACACGATATCTTGACAACAACTCAACAAATTGACTTCAACCTTGAGAAGGCGCTTCACGTCAGTTAGACGTCCATTAGTATTGATTTTTGTTCAGGTAGCATGTAATCCAAGATGGCTGCAATTGACCATCCTGGATTCCGTCTGTCCTGCATCTTGTGAATGCGGTATCTTGAGAACAACTTGTCCAATTGATTTTAAACTTGAGAAATTGTTTCACGTCAGTAGACGGCCATTGGTGTTGATTTTCATTGAAGTAGTATTTTTATCCAATATGACTGCCATTGACCGTCTTGTGAATGCGATATCTTGAGATCTATACCACCCATCTTCACCATCCAAAATTCCATAAACAAATGCAGACTTGGATTCCAGTATTACACTATCCATCACTGCTTCCCAAACCTCCTCAACTTGTCTCAACAATTCCAGATAAATGTCCCTTTCCACATACAGATATCCACTTTCCGTGTTACATTTAAGGAGATATTTGAACCATAAATGCTGTATGCTCTCAAACAGGCTACTTGCTATCTCCTCAGCTTGTTTTGTGATCTGGTTTTAATCACATGCAACAACAGCTTTTGAATACGGTTCTAAAGACTAATGGTGGAGTATGCTACAAGTTTATATTAAATTCACAAACCCCATGTGATTTAGCAAACAGAATTTCGAAGATATAATCAATAACTGACTGTATTGAAGTGAAAAGAAATGTTGATATAAAAATAAGGCTGATTATGTTTTCTTTTTGCTTTAGTCTTTTGTCAAGAAGTGTTCTGATGACGAACAGACACGTGTCGATGATTTCCTCTCTGATAGACCTTTTCCTGTGGCCATGTACATGATAAAAGTCAAGACAGCAGAGACGACAAAACTGCCCAACGAATCTTTGAGATTTTGGAATCCAGAAACGGTCAATACAGGGAGAACGACAGTTGACAGAGTTCACACTTGTGAAAAGCCATTCAAATGTTCGCTCTGTCTAAATAGCCTTTCACAGAAAGCAGACATAAGAAATCATGAAATAACACACACTGGTGAAAAGCCATACAAATGCTCACTCTGTCCACAAGGTTGTTCAGGTGAAGTAAACCGAGAGGATCGTGAAAGAACACATAATGGTGAAAAGCCATACAAATGCGCACTCTGTCCATGTAACTGTTCACATCAAGTAAACCTGAAGAAACATGAAAGGACACATACTGGCGAAAAGCCATATAAATGCTCACTCTGTCCATATAGCTGTTCACATAGAGGGAACCTGAATATTCATGAAAGAACCCATACTGCTGAGAAGCCATTCAAATGCTCACTCTGTCCATATAGCTGTTCACAGAAAGGCAATCTAAAGGAACATGAAAGGACACACACTGGTGATAAGCCATACAAATGCTTACACTGCCCATATAGCTCTTCACGGAAAAGCACCCTAAAGACACATGAAAGGACACATGCTGGTGAAAAGCCATATAAATGCTCGCTGTGTCCATATAGCTGTTCACATAGAGGGAGCTTGAATATTCATGAAAGAACACATACTGGGGAAAAGCCATATAAATGCTCACTCTGTCCATGTAGCTGTTCACAGAAAGGGAACCTGAAGGAGCATGAAAGGACACATACTGGTGAAAAGCCATATAAATGCTCGCTGTGTCCATATAGCTGTTCACATAGATGGAGCTTGAATATTCATCAAAGAACACACACTGGTGAAAAGCCATATAAATGCTCACTGTGTCCATATAGGTGTTCACAGAAAGGGAACCTGAAGGGTCATGAAAGGACACATACTGGTGAGACGCCATATAAATGCTCACTCTGTCCATATAGCTGTTCACACAAAGCGAGCCTCAAGGAACATGAAAGAACACACACTGGTGATAAGCCATACAAATGCTCACTCTGTCCATATAGCTGTTCCAAGAAGGGGCACCAAAAGGGATATAACAGGACGCATACTGGTGAAAAGGCATATAAATGCTAACTCTATCCATATAGCTGTTCTCGTGAAGGGAACCTGAAGGAGCATGAAAGGACACATACTGGTGAAAAGCCATATAAATGCTCACTGTCCATATAGGTTTTCTCGTGAAGGGGACCTGAAGGAACATTAAAGGACACATACTGGTGAAAAGCCATATAAATGCTCACTCTGTCCATATAGCTTTTCACGGAAAAGGACCCTGAAGGACCATGAAAGGAGACATACTGGCGAGAAGCCATATAAATGCTCACTTTGCCCATATAGCTGTTCAAAGACGGCGAACCTAAAGGAACATTAAAGGACGCATACTGGTGAAAAGCCATACAAATGCTCACTCTGTCCATATAGCTGTACACATAAAGGGAGCACAAAGGAATATGAAAGGACACATACTGGTGAAAAGCCATATAAATGCTCACTCTGCCCATATAGCTGTTCATCGAATGGACCCCTTGTACGACATGAAAGAACACATACTGGCGCAAAGTCAAACAATGCTCACTCTGTCCATATAGCTTTTCACAGAAATGGAACCTAAAGGTACAGGAAATGACACATTTCGGTGAAAAGCCATAAAATGCTCACTCTGTCCATATAGTGAGCTGTCCATATAGCTGTTCATACAAATGGAACATGAAAGAAACCACACTAATGAAAAAACAGATGTGTGTTGATTCTGTTCATATTACAGCTGTTCACAGAAATGGAACCATAATAAAAGAAATGCTCATGAAAATCATAAACATGCTCTATGTAGCTGTTCAAAGGTATGACGCCTACAGGAACATTAAATAACGCATAATAATGAAAAGCCATAGAAATGAGGCTTGCATCGTGCGCGTTCTGGCTTTCTCGTATTCATTTTATTTTGGATTGTTCAACAACGAAATATTCTGGTTCGAGATGATATGTAAAAAATGCATGCTGAAATACATACGAAAATGGAGGTAAAGTCCAATGTTCAATGTCAAACACCGTAATATCAGTTACATGTTGTGTGTACGGGGCAGACTTTCACTATCAACATGTGGACCTAAAGAGAACATGCAACAATATTACGCACATTTTACGGTATCTACCAGTGGACATTTTGGAGAAGCGCAAGGGCGCATTTGAGAGTTTGAGGGCCTATATTTTATCCAAATAGGTCATGTAGGGTCTCATTTTGGAGCTCTTGTGGTGTAGACCACGACTTCAGGGACGTCCATTCCATCAGTGACGTCATCAATAGGAGTTGTAGCGAACTCAGGCATGTTGGTAGTGGAAGTAGAGGCGCTGGCGTAGACCGGGCATTGTGGAGAAAGGACATGGGAATGGCCGCTTTAGCCTCGAGATGGAACGCTATTGGTCCGAATGGTGTGTTGAAGTGATGCACTCGTGAAGGAGCCTTCGACTGGACTGGTGGGTTGTGGAAGAAGGGGCTATGGCACGAATACGCAATGCTAAAATTTCATGGGAACGGACGTTTTGAATTCGAGATGACCTGCCACTATTGGTTTAAATGGGTCGTACGGGGTGCTGAATATAACTGAATTTTTGATTCATGGAAATATGCTACCTGGGCTAATGCTGTATTTTTGAGGCATTTATAGGGAGGATTTTCTCTTGTCATGAGAATATGACACCCCAAACAAAAATGGGACTTGATTCTTTCAAATGAGCAATCTTCCTAATATATTTGCGAAAATATAAAAATTCTCCTTATGTATGCCTCAGAAATACAAAAATATGCCAGGGAGCACATTTTGATGAGATGTAAACTCATTTTTATGCAACTTACCATCGTAATTGTTTCCAGACTGATATTTCAGTACATATTCTTCAAGCAAAATATGTTTTTGCAGGTTTTGGAGTTGAAGAAAAAAATAACAACAGCTTCATTACCGCCACAAACAAAGGAGTTTTTCGTATGTAAACATCACACATCCTTTATATAATTATACTGAAAATAAATCCAACAGAGACCTCCGTCAAGGCAACAGGGTCCGTAGGGGAATACATCACTGTATAACATAGGGCCGGATGCCAAACTCAATTTTGCATTTGGTGGACGTTAACTTCACCAATGGTAATTAACCACTAGCAGGTCCAGCTAGGGGTGTGGAAGTCACATTCCCCGCAAATACTTTTTGTCTGATTTCACGTGCTTGAAATATATGGGTATGGAATATATTGATGGAAAACCTGGAATACTGCTTTAGACATTAGGCTCCTTCCAACCCCCATCTCCTCGAGAGGACACCCCACCAAAATCAGCACGTTAGCGGCAGAAATGAGACCTGTATGCCTAGTTTTACCAACTTGCTTGTGATTTTGTGGTATAGGCCCCACACATCAACACTTCATATTTTGTATGTGTACAGTATAGCATCCTCATTGACAGTATCCTCTACAAAACACACCTGATTTTACCGGCACTCCTTTCTGATCTGTCTCAGCATCATGTGATGAAGATTCAATGCTCTCGGAATAATTTTGTATACTGGTGTTACAGGTCATCTTCACCATAATGTATCAATTACCATGAACTTGTACATGTATCACATTCATATTGAATGTTGATGGCTGATGATAATATTGCCCATATGGAACAAATGGCTGGATTCCAGCAAATAAAAAGTTAATCATAAACAACAAACAATTAATAATACTATCAAACAATTATGTTTATTCCTTGTCGACATCAATAAAATACAGACAATATTTCGACTGAATCATGGTAACAGATATTCAAGGGTATATATGTCCACAGTAAACTGAAGGAGACCAATGATGCATATTATGTTGTAAAACTTCACTTGCTAATCACGATTATGTTGCTTATTGTGAAAATAAATGAAGTTATGAAAATAAATTTAGTCTGATTGCCCATTGTCCTCAAATAAGAAATACGTTCAGCAGCTAAAGTTAAGCCAATCATAACGATATGTAACACCATGGTATTGTTGTAATATCACCCAGGTGTTGATCTTCGGTTAAGAATGTAATGAGATACATATATACCTGTTACTTGTGTTATTCTGTATGCAGTTCATTCTGTATGTATTTTAGATACATGCACAATATACCAGGAGTGGAATTGAAATTTGAATAAAATAATCGAAATATCAGTATTTTCGTTATTTTGCGATAACACTATCTTAGGATATCACAAATTCTAGTGCTGAAAATTTGGCCGAGTCCCTTACGGGATCCGAACCAGCGACCCCAGAGTCAGGCATCTTATCGCCAGGACTGTATGTCGCCGATCTAAGCCACTCGGCCAAGGTGCCTCCTACAAAAATAGGAGGTAGCAGACCGGTAGTCTTGAAAGCGAATATACAGTACCCCTCTGATGATCGTAATGACACAGCTCCCAAGAACTGCACAGATATATTTTGATAAAGTGATCGTATAAAAAAACATATTTTTTTAAACGGGCCTCCCACAGAAACAGGAGGTGGCAAACCGGTAGTCTTGGAAGTGAACATACAGTATCCCTCTGATGATCGTAATGACACAGCTCCGAAAGCGGAATAGATATAATTTTTATCATTTAGAAAGTGATCGTATAACAGTATTTTCGTTATTTTGGACTAACGCTATCCTAACAATTTCGACATCGTAAACTATCCCTTTCTGGATAGTAATATTCCAGTGGGACCTGCATATGGCGTATACACATCTCGCTTAGTAACATTTGCTAGATCCTGTGTTAAATGTGATGATTTTAATCAACGTCACAAAACATTGTTGCAGAAACCTTTAAAACAGGGCTATTCCACCAAGCGCCTCCACTCAGTTTCTCAAATTTGGCGATACATATCGCATGCTGATTGCAAAATACGAACGTAGCGTGCAAGATCTATGGCGCTTCTTTCGTAACATGTGTCTTACAGTTCCTGACTGTAATTCCATATGTTTTAATTCTAACTGAACTGTCTCTCTTTCTCTTTTTCTAACTTCTCTCTCTAACTGAAACTGTCTTTCTCTGCCTTCTCTTTCTCTCTCTAACTGAAACTGTCTTTCTTTCTCTTTCTCTGCTCTCTCTCTCTCCAATGCTCTTTCTTTCTCTCTTTCCTCTTTTTCTAATTCTAATTTCTTTAATTCCAGTTGATTTTGTAATCCTAATTTCTTTAATTCCAAATAACCAGATGTTTCCTCAGTCAAATCAAAATCACTTTCCTCCCAGATTTGTTTGCTAACAAAATGTTTAATAACGAGTTTTTTAATTTCCTGCTCTCTCCAAGATGTTTTAAATTTAATTTGTAGGAATTTACACAGCGCGAACAAATTCTCTTTGCGTAGTTCGTCAAACTCCTCCTGACCAGGCTTCGAAGCAAACTTAAATGGATCAAAAGACATGCTGAAAATATACTACTACCCGACTTCACAAATTCAAACAATGTATCAATTTAGAACAATGTTGGGAAGCTGGAATGTAAACAAAGCTCGCGGACTCGACCCCCAATTTCTGTTACGTCCACGATAATAGAAACACGAAACAGAAAAATTTGTGAAATCGAACAGAATATTTATTTACAGTACTAAAATCATATACAAATTAAGATAGATTAATCCAACAAATCAATCCTAAATAAAATTTTAATTCTTACTGTTATACCGGTGTATCTCTCAAAGTTCGTATCGATGTACAGTTCGTGACGTGCTGGATTAGTGTCCCAGTATTTCCTCAGTCAATATCGCTCAGCCAGTGTCCAGATTTCGTTGGTTCACTCACGTAGAAACAGCGGTTAAACACAGCCAACAGGAAATATAATCCAAGTTGTCAGTAATCTCAGGCAATATTCTCCGATAAAGTTCGTATCCAATTATGCACCCAAAATCCGTTCAAGAATCTCACAGTACATCAAGCATATATCAAAGCCAGTATTCAATTCCCTGCCTACACAACTGAGCGAGACACATTATATATACTATACCGGGATTCGAGTTATTTCTATCAGTTCAAGAAAGTTCATCGGCATAACAATGACGTAACATTTAACCCAGATACAGTTATGATAATTCGAGAAGATTCCACATTATTAACCGAAATAAACAGAGGCTATTTCTTCTCGAGACTTCCATCGTAAATCTCAATGTAGTATAGATTGATCAGTATATACAATGTAGAGATGGCTAGATGGCGCTAGATGGCGCTACGCAAATGTGCAGACAGCGCTGCTGTATAACACAGAGTTTCATACGGGGACTATAGATGAATGAACAGCTGGCGCTGTTTTAGATCATTTACTCAGCGGCTATTTTGGTATCGGTCAAGATTACGAGAACATTCGATATGAACTAAACGTGAACATGTTTATCACAATACAGGAGGTCAACAAGTTCACAATTCTAGAACAATCTACAGTGTCTTACTGTAATACTATGACAAAATAACGAACAAAACGAATGCACCCCTTCCTACCGCCCCGTCCTTCATTCGCGGATTAATTTATAGATCTAGTCAGTCCGATCGAGACAGAAGACTACACAGACTGCCACACAAAAGGGACTGAGTTAAAAAAAAATAAATAAAAAAAACCCCCAGAAAGCTGATTTCTGAGGCTCCAGATATCTGACATTCTCAAATGTTAATTAAGATGTTATACCCTGTTTTCCAAATATTCATTTTCTCTGCGCTTATTACTTCAATAATTCTTGTCCGTTCGAATGAATATTTTTTGCTAAATATGGTTGTATATATTGCGAGAGAGTATTGTTGAGGTTTAGCGTAGAGAGAGTATTGTTGAGGTTTAGCGTAGAGAGAGTATTGTTGAGGTTTAGCGTAGAGTATTGTTGAGGTTTAGCGTAGAGAGAGTATTGTTGAGGTTTAGCGTAGAGAGAGTATTGTTGAGGTTTAGCGTAGAGAGAGTATTGTTGAGGTTTAGCGTAGAGAGAGTATTGTTGAGGTTTAGCGTAGAGAGAGTATTGTTGAGGTTTAGCGTAGAAAAATGCCGACTACCATTAAATACATTTGTAAACACGAGAGATAACTGACTCAAGTTCGTGTTCATCAAACACAGTGTGTTTTTTGTTTCTTTATTTTTCTAGTGTGAACATTGCATCACAGTGTAGTCGTAACGTGGTCAGGGACACACAAATAAGATAACAACATTTATTCCCAGATTGATGCTGATATCTGATTTTCTTCTAGTCCATTATAATTATCAGACAACTATATCCGTATAAAGGTGGCTTCATGATTCAGTCTGCCTGGGGGATAAATGAGTTATTAAAAGTTTTGGTGGATTCAATGGGTTCGGGACAAAAACTCCAAGAAAAACCCCGACTGACAAAGCACCCCCGGACAAAAACCTCCACGACCCAAACCCAACACTGCGAAAAAGATTGTGTTGTTTTCACACAATTTTGTGCTAGAATGGCTTCAACACAAAATGTTTTGTGTTGAAATCAACATGGTTTTGTGCTAAACTTAATATATATACACATTAATGTTGATTCTTACACAATTTGTGTTATTTTCAACACAATTCTGGTGCTAAAATGGCTTTTTTCCCCAGGAATCGACACTATGGTAAGCGACATTCCGTTACGCGATATCTCGGCACGCGACATCCCGGCACCAAGTGGAAAGTACGACATATCAGCACGCGACATTTCGGCAGTCCCTTTCCAGGCCAAATTAGGCTGAAGTTGAAAATGTTCACATTATTCTTGTAACATATATTTAACAAATAAACAGATCCAGTCATGTACCTCAATACATGTGGTTTTGCTTTATGACACCATGCCTTTCTAAACCAACTGCATATGTGCAAAAAGTTGCCGAAATTTCGCTTATATTCGCGGTTGAAGAATCTACAACTTGGTAACCCTTAGAATGGCCTGCTTGTATGTTAATCATATTTTGAAGAAGATGATAGAATCTTAATTTTTGGTATAATTTTGCCTGTAATAGAACGGTGCCAAAGTGTCGCGTGCCGAAAGTCGTACTCTTCACTTAGTGTCGAAATGGCCTTTCGCCCGGAAGTGACCCAGACCCGGAAGTGATGTCACCTGACGTCATCCATGACGACATTGCAACGTCACGTCAAATCAGTCCACATGACCTAATCAGCCTAACCCTCAATGCGACAAAAGTTCCACTTTATTTACTACTGATGTACTATGTTCCTGCTACCACCTACAATAGAATGCCTACAATAGATCGACATACTGTTTACGCTTGATAGTGAAAACTATTATGCAAAGAATAAGGAGTATTTTCGAATTTGTGACAAAACGGATCTTCTATTCTGGGAATAATAGCCAGGAGACATGAGCGATGACTCACATAATGCGACGTGCGGCGCGAATGTCCGCCGTGAGTCGCATTTGAAGAAAATTTTTAAACTTGAAGTGCAATGAACGTTCAGGCCACGTTCTCGTTGCCGTCTGCGAAGAGATTAACCTAGGGATTCGCGACGCACAACGGACATTTGCTTAGGGTAGGAATACACCAGAGCCGTCATCGCAATGCGATTCGCATATGCGTTGTCGCAACAAATTGAACAAGTTGCAAAAAGAAGTGGTGAACACACTATTCGCATTGCGTTGAGTATCGGTTGCGTTATAGCTTTGCGTTGCCGTTGGAATTGGGAATTTTCCATTTTTTGACGCGCTGCACAGGCCTACGCATTGCCTTTGGAAGGTCAAAGACATTATTATTATTATTCTCCTTTGCGCTTTCTTTTCAAGAGTATTGGGTGCACCCAACACTCTCTAGGTTTTCGCACCAAAGTCGATGCCATCAGGGCCAACATTTCATTGTCATCGTCGTCTGCATCATCCATCATATCCATTATGGCCAATGTTGCTCTTTCCTCCATACCTGTAGCTGTTGGAAAAGGGCACCACAACATTTTCCGTCCGGTTATAAAGCGCCTACTTGGTGCTGAATTATCATACGTTATGTTATTTAAATTAGGTATAGGCATACACGCAGCCTCCATCGCAGCCAAAAGACGCATATGGTGAATGCACGGACAAATGCGTTGTCGCGAGCGTTGCCGCCTGCGCCAATGCAACGGCTCTGGTGTATTCCTACCCTTAGCGTGTCGCGTTTGTGAATGTAGTCTATACGTCGCAGACGCTGATGAGACATGCCTCGATTATACAGCTCGTTGTTTTTGTTCTATCGGGATTCTTTGTGCACTATCCTTCAGTGCGCATGACCATGGGTAAATTCAAAGAATTCTTCAGATTAAGGGATTTCTTTACCTTCCACCCATAGAAAAAAAAGTGATAATACGCCCCCTAAATAACAGTCTATATAAAAGTAATCACATATATAGTTTTTTCGAATGAATCAGAGAAATTGGATATGAGATTTTAGTGAGCAGTTGAAAATGTACACCTGGTATACAACCTGAGAATAAAGTAACACGGTACCGTAAACATTTAAATCTGTTACATATATATGTTTCCACATGTAGCCTGATTGAAATTAACCACAGGAAACGCCCATTCACAATGCCGATTTCTGGCAATAGCTCAAGTACCAAAATCGTATGTTAAATATGGGAGAATGCCTCAAAATCCAAAATGTAGGAGGGCTGAACATCTAGTGTATGTTTGACCAAACACTTGGATACTCATTCACAACTCTGTATAAGCATCACTAGATATGCACGGTTATATATTTGGCCATACAATTGGATAAATTAATCATTCAAAACACTGTTCAGGACAGTGCGGACTTGGAGGTAACTGCCGAGCTATTGACCTACCCTAATTGATCTGTCGTTGATCTATAACTCAGGAGTGAATGGGCGTCTCAGGTTTTTTGTCGATATATTTTGATACACACGATAAAACGATGGTGTTCGTATTAGGAAAAATGGTGTGTGGAACCCTGCGATAGCAACTGAGCACCATGCCTGTCCTAGTTCTTTTATAGTTCAGTCAGCAACAGGCAGCGTTCTACAGAGGAACAGC
>JAVTVY010008233.1:0-43636 GCA_036873755.1 Hanleya hanleyi | reverse complement strand
ACATTATCCCCACCCGACATTATCCCACAGACACTTTCCCCACTGACATTATCCCCACCCGACATTATCCCACAGACACTTTCCCCACTGACATTATCCCCACTCAACATTATCCCCACCCAACATTATCCCCACTGACACTTTACCCATTGACATCTTTCCCACCAACATGATCCCACCCGACATTATCCCACAGACACTTTCCCCACTGACATTATCCCCACCCGACATTATCCCACGGACACTTTCCCCACTGACATTATCCCCACCCAACATTATCCCACAGACACTTTCCCCACTGACATTATCCCCACCCAACATTATCCCACAGACACTTTCCCCACTGACATTATCCCCACCCGACATTATCCCACAGACACTTTCCCCACTGACATTATCCCCACCCAACATTATCCCACAGACACTTTCCCCACTGACATTATCCCCACCGACATTATCCCACAGACACTTTCCCCACTGACATTATCCCCACCCAACATTATCCCACAGACACTTTCCCCACTGACATTATCCCCACCCGACATTATCCCCACCGACACTTCCCCACCGACATCTTTCCCCGCCCAATATTATCCCCACCCAACATTATCCCCACCCAACATTATCCCCACTGACACTTTCCCCATTGACATCTTTCCCACCAACATGACCCCACCCGACATTATCCCTACCAACACTTTCCTCACTGACGTCTTCCCCACCGACATTATACCACCTGACATTATCCCCACTGACATCTTCCCCACCGACATTATACCACCTGACATCTTCCGCACTGACATCTTCCCCACCGACATTATACCACCTGACATCTTCCGCACTGACATCTTCCCCACCGACATTATACCACCTGACATCCTCCCCACTGACATCTTCCCCACAGACACTTCCCCACTGACATCCTCCCCACTGACATTATCCCCACCGACACTTTCCCCACTGACATCTTCCCCACTGACATTATCGCCACCTAACATCTTCCGCACTGACATCTTCCCCACAGACACTTCCCCACTGACATCCTCCCCACTGACATTATCCCCACCGACACTTTCCCCCCTGACATCTTCTCCCACCGACATTTATACCACCTGACATCTTCCGCACTGACATCTTCCCCACCACATTATACCACCTGACATCCTCCCCACTGACATCTTCCCCTACAGATACTTCCCCACTGACATCCTCCCCACTGACATTATCCCCACCCCACACCCTCTCTCTCTCAATTTACATTTTCCCACTGAGCATTACTTTCACACCTAACATCTTCCCCACAGACACTTCCCCACTGACATCCTCCCCACTGACATTATCCCCACCGACACCTCCCCACCGACATCTTCCCCACTGACATTATCGCCACCTAACATCTTCCGCACTGACATTATCCCCACTGACATTATCCCCACCGACACTATCCCCACCGACATTATACCACCTGACATCCTCCCCACTGACATCTTCCCCACAGACACTTCCCCACTGACATCCTCCCCACCGACATTATCGCCACTGACATCTTCCCCACCAACATTATCCCCACAGACATAATCCTCACGGACACTTTCCACGCCGACATCTTCCCAACCAACATTATCCCAACCAACATTATTTCCACCGACACTTTCCCTACCGACGTTATCCCCACCCGACATTTTCTTCGCCATAATATTGTGAAATGTGGATCCAGTCGCTATGAGCCAAATGCACTGCGTGCTCTAGTTGGGGGTAATATAAAATTAGAACTCTGTGTGATGTTCGTAATGATTGTATGATAGTAATATCATATGCTAACAAAGTACAAGCAAAAACTATCAAAACTACAAACTGAGAGGGATTGAGTGATTAAATTCAACACTTGCTTCAACACGAATGTGAATTGAAGACTTCTAAGGCTGAGTTAACAAAGGAAAAATTAATTGTTCTTTTTTTTCAAATGAAAACGTAAAAGAAAATTAAGCTCAGTGATTGAAGTTTTATTGAGTAATTACAAATGTCATTTGTTTAGTTCCGGATATCTCCTCCTCTGTCATCCTCCCTCTCTCGTCATTTTTTTTTTCCTGTGAAGCTAAAGAATAATTTTTTAGCAAACTTGACTTAATTGGCTTGGTGAAACCTGAAGTGCTAATTAGTAGTCCACTAACTTTGGTACCTGTATCTTCATTTTCAGACTTGGCTCAGCCACCCAGATTTGCTGTCTTACACAACAAAGGCTTGGCAAACATGTTTGGCCTGAATACACAAAATCAGATTATATTGAGGGGATCTGTGAATGGTACATTGGTGAGTTCATGGTGTTAATTGCAAAACAGTTGTTTGTTAATTACATGATATATTAATTATAGATGTACAACTTGATATTGATAGGAGGTTGTTTAGGCATGGCAGTTTTATGGTCCGACTTTTATGCAAGATCTGCCATTAGTACTTCACAAGTGTGCTCCATGGTTGAATGTATATTCCCCCCACTGACACCCTGTTGAATGAGCAGTTATCAAAGATTGAAATCACATCCACAGATCTGTGAATGAACCAACTATATTTGTACATTCCACTAAAGCCATATTGTTGTATTTCTTTCTCATTATGCCCCCCCTCTAACTAGAGGGGGGGCATATAGCGATCGCTTTGTCCGTCCGTCTGTCCATCCGTCTGTCCGTCCGAATTTCTTGTCCGGGCAATATCTCGGTTAATATTTGATGGACAGGATCGAAACTTGCATGGAATGTGGCGAGTGGCTCATAGTTGTGCAGCGTGGAGTTTTTTCCGAGTTCCGGTATAATTTTCAAGAGTTATGGCCCTTTTTCTGAAATCTCTGTGAATGGGACTTGTCCGGGCTGGATCTTGGTTATTATTGTATGGACAAGTATGAAATTTGCATGATATGTGGTCAATGACCCACAGTTGTGCAGCGTAAAGTTTCTCCACATTTCGCTTATATTTTCAAGAGTTATGGCCCTTTGTTCCTGAATTCTCCGTGAATTGGGACTTGTCCGGGCTGGATCTCGGTTAATATTGTATGGACAATTATGAAATTTGTAGGATGTGTGGTCAGTGCCCTGTAGTTGTGCAGCGTGAATTTTCTCCGCGTTTCGCATATATTTTCAAGAGTTATGGCCCTTTTTTCTTCAAATCTTTGTGAATTGGAACTTGTCCGGGCTGGATCTCGGTGAATATTGTATGAACAATTATGAAATTTGCAGGATATGTGATTAGTGCCCTGTAGTTGTGTAGCGTGAAGTTTCTTCGCGTTTCGCATATATTTTCAAGAGTTATGGCCCTTTTTTCTTCAAATCTTTGTGAATTGGAACTTGTCCGGGCTGGATCTCGGTGAATATTGTATGAACAATTATGAAATTTGCAGGATATGTGATCAGTGCCCTGTAGTTGTGCAGCGTGAAGTTTCTCCACATTTCGCCTATATTTTCAAGAGTTATGGCCCTTTTCTCTTCAAATCTTTGTGAATTGGGATTTGTAGGGCTGGATCTCGGTTAATATTGTATGAACAAGTATGAAATACGCATGATATGTGGTCAGTGAAGTTTCTCTGTTTTCGGTTATATTTTCAAGAGTTATGGCCTAATGGGATATATTTATTTGTCCAAGCTGGATCTCAGTCCATAACTGATTTGAACCAGGAAAATGGCTATATTATATGTTATTCTACATTCCAAAGCAGACCACATAGGTCCTGAAGTATGAAATTGCCCCAAAAACAGTGAATTGGGTACAAAATTCACTGATCGCTTCATAATTTCACCACAATATACTCCCAAGGAATGTAGGTCTCATAACCAGGTCACATTTTCGGATTTGGCGAAAGCCCTGGCCACCAGCTTGCATCGAAGCATCGTATTATCACTTGTTGGTTGATACTTGGAATATGTATTATGTGAGGCATGGCAAAAAAAGTGACTGAAACAGAATTTTTATAATTATCCAAATTAGGCCTCCACCAACCAATAAAGAACAGAACAATGGCGGGGCAGTGTCGGATTAAAGTGGAAGGGGGGGCATACAATTGAGCAATCTCTGATTGCTTCCTTCCTGTGTTAATATTGCGTCCTTATACCGAGAAAACAAATCAAGCTATTAGGGAAACCTGCAAAACTAGAGTGGCATGTTTATTTCAGTGTTACGTTATATGCACATAAATTGAGATTTAGCCTGAATTGTCTGCTTTCGTAATCCCATTCTTGTGACATTGATAAAGCACTCATTTGAAAGATTAATTATTATTGTCTGAAAACAACCTGCTTTGGTGACCTAATGTTTTATTTACTACCTGTGACCAAGTCTTCCCACAGAGCTATGATAGCAGCTCATTTTGACACTAGTGCCTACAGTAAACTTCCTTTCCCATGGATGTTGAAGAGAGACTGTTGATTGACCTACAACAGTGATATGACGTCACAAATTTGCCGCACTTTGGAAATATTACTTAAATAGTAGAGACTGATAAAACAGACTGTTGTATAAAATCGGTCTGCTCTTATAACTGCTCCTCAAGTTGCATCATCTTGACAGATCTACCTCTCTAAAATGGAGGTAAAAAAGGTTGTTTTTGCCCATTGAAATGAATAATATATTGAATTAAGAGACATCCGCGATGGGTGACCATGGATATTTATATCCACATCGGATGGTATAAAAAAACCTTTTCGACTACTTAATTTTCAATAGACATATTTTGTTCTCTATTACAACTTGGACTATGTACATTTTCTTTATGACATGTAACAATATATAAGTTAAGTCAAGATTTTGGAGAGTTATGATGAATAAGTCTTGAGCAAAAATAACCTTTTTACCTCCATTCTAGAGAGGTACTTCTCTCTAACTTCTTTATGCTTTGATATGGTGATGATGATTTTTCAGTAATAAAGAAAAAAAAAAGCTAAATGTAATCTGATTCCAATCAATTATATATACTAGAAAGCAATTTGAAGAGAGAGAATTTAATTTGAGAAATTAGCCTGAATATTTCACATAGTTTTATGCAGCTTGATAAAATAAAAGTCATTATTGCCTATTTTTGTACAAGACCATACATACAATATTTTCAGATGTATCCCCAGAGTAGAAACTTCACCAGCACCAGTATTATTGATTGGATCTTGCGAAACAGACGTGAGGTAAGGCAGAGAAAAATGTTTCTGGTTAACCTACCTAGCATAACTAAATGATGCCGACTCAATTATTTCACATGTTTTTATCGAGACCGTAGTTTTAGCTGCAGAAATTTCGATTTAGGGATCTAAATGATGTCTGTGGATAATTGGGTACCTGTCACCGTCCTTGCCCGAAAAAGTTGTTAAAAGTTTTTTCATCCGGTTCACAGCTTCTCAGCCTCACCATTTGCTCACCGCATATATTCTGGGAGCTAACATCAAGCTACACTTATTCAACCTATGCGCTACCCTCAGGAGGATGTCCCCACCCCTGGAGCATCAAATGCTAAAATTTTGGACTATACACAACTTCTCAGCCTCCCCCCATGTTTCCTGAACAAAGCCCCGTCCCCTGATCCCCTGGTGCCCCACCCTCTTAAACAAAGCCTTGCCCGACCTTCTACCCTATATATTCGTAGAGCTTACACCAGGCTGCAATCTATCCACTACCCTCAGGAACATGTCCCCACCCCTCAATGTTATATGCATTATCTAAATCTGTAACCAGATAACCTAGTTTACAACTTTTCTTGTACTTCATCATATTTGGTCCAGAAAAGATATTATGATCACTCACATTGCGGAATCATTTTAATGCTAATTTTGATGACATGAAACTGACGATAAGTGAATCTATTCCAGACATGAGACTGACAAATACATTCACATGGTAACTCAGTAATAATTCTTGCACATTGTATTTGACTGTATTTCCACCTGCCTCTTGAAATCTGTGTATTTTCAGCCTGTTGTCAAGTGGCTTATTCCTGCAGGTATTAAGAGTCTACTCTTCTCGTCACAACTGCCCAGTGGTCCTTTTCTCCTGCATTTCACCCGCCTCGATCCAATCTTTCAACTCCACCATAGCTTCAGAGTGGTTAGTATATCAGGCTGGCATGACCAAGTTCTACTCCATTTGAAGCAAGATCATTCCAAAATATTCCTACGAAGTAGGCTCTCATTTGCAAATAGTCCGGTAATGAGTGAGTGAGTCCATCCGAATCCTTTCTCCGGCAAAATATGGGGAACCGTTGACATTAGAACCTTGATTTTTGACATGAACGTGCATTAGGGGACTGTTACCAGCAAGTTCTGAGCTGAGCTACTTTTGATGAAATTTAGGGACAATCCAGGCATTTTTTGGGGACAGCGGGTGACTACCGCGAAACCGGAAACCCGCAAAATCGGAAGAAATCATTCTGCGATGCGGAGTGGGCTTGAACCATGCTAAAATGGCGGCCTGACAAAATCCATGCAGGATGCCATTTTAGCATGGTTCAAGCCCACTCCGCATCGCAGAATGCTTTCTTCCAATTTTGCGGGTCAAGAAGCACTATGCGAGTGTGAAAATTTAGTCTCTCGACCTGCTGTACACCGGAAATAATCAATTATTTCTTCGATAAATAATAAAAGTACATGTAAGTCCATCAGATAAGTAGTTCTGGTTTAGATTTTAGCCGACATTCAAATTGGTACTTGAGCACGTTAGTTTGGGTCAAATACCGGTATATTGGTATCAAAACCCGTCTGGATTACTCCCTGCCCACTTCGGTGACCTATAGACCTTGAAATTGGCAAAAACATGTCCTAATGCCTCCTTCGTAGGCGTTAGTCACACTGCCATTTGCCAGATTTGGCAAAAAAATGAATAAATTATGTAACCTACTTCACACTCCACATAGAGGGTGATTTGTTTCTCGATAAAGAACAATTTTCTGCAACACCAAATTCTTCATTAGGGCTGTTCCATTTAAAAAGGTATGGGAGGGGAGGAAGGCACTCAATATATTATTCTATGGGTCATGGGAGGAAATTCCCTTCCATCCATGTTAAAACATTGGAATAAAGGCCAATAAAATTTCTATGGGTGGTGGGGTATAATTCAAAGCTGCCTTCCGCCCCTCCCATACCTTTTTAAATGGAACAGCCCTTACTGACATTCTGTTTTAGCAGGATTTTTACTTTTCACGTCGTCATGCACAAGCTGATTTCTGCGTTGGCACTTTGAAGTTGCCTTGATAGATCAGCCCACCTAAAGCATACAAAATGCTAGGTGTAAATTTCATTTAAAAACCAGAGACGAGGTAATCAGAACCTACACCATATTCAATGACTATGCAGGGTGATATATACACTCTCAGTTCAGTTGAATCATTCCTCTTAATATGGTGGTAGGTTTTGGCCAGATACATAGGACAGCCACTCAATAACCCAGTACCATATTTCTTCTATTTTTTCGAACACTCTAATTTTTCGAACATGTGATTTTTTTCGAGCATAAAAAGCTAAATTCACTTCTAAATCTCAACATTTGTCTTCTAATTTCGAACATTATAAAGTGTGCCGTATAGAAAGCCCCTTTCGTTAGAAATGGTTGGCTCGGAAAAGAACCGTCGAGGGCGGGGATATGCAACTGAATATGTCTTCTAATGTTCGAATATTCAAGGCCGATTTTGGCTCAAAAAATGTTCGAAAAAATAGAAGAAATACGGTAATATGACATATCTCGAAATTCAATTGGATTTGAGGTCAGTGATGGTTCGTGTTTATTTATAAAATCTTTTGAACAGAACCGGTTGGCTGATATATAATGGCTAATTCGAAGTGTGAACGGAGACGTCAGCTTGTCTATCAAGAGGACTTTCCATTGCTGATGATATGCCACTTTCTTCATTCTTCAAGTTTTTGTTGTGCATGTATAGTTGCCATTAAAGGAAAAGACAACACTCTGTAAAAGTATATTGCAAATGAAAAACAAACACAACAATGCCAGATTTTTATTTTTTGATTTTCGCATTGGCCCCATAGCCTGTTGTCTCCAGTTTATATCTAAGATTATCAAAGCTTTCCCTCTGCTCTTTCAGCTCGAGAAAATAGCATTGGAGTACAAACACTGCAGAGACGAAGATAATAACCTAGAGAAATCTGTCAATGGGACTACACATGCTGGTTTGTCATCTGTGAGGCGGTATCTAGAAACGGTGAGCGTTTGCGAAGAAATGAGACACCGAAGGAAGAGGTTTTTGTATTCGAGGAAATGCTGCGTTAGTACGGTGACTCGTGTGGACACATCGGCGAACAGTTCTCAAGGTCGAGCTACAAACATGTGTGAAATTTGCGATCATTTGGACAGCATGTTGCCTGTTAAGAAAGCGTGTTCATTGGGGTCTTTCACATCAAGTGTGATATCATCTCTGGCGACGTCAGCCCATTGGTGCTCGGAAACTGTGGGTAACTATAACGTGAACCGACACACTAGTATGTGCTGTGGTAGCAGTGTTCATCCAAACGACGCCCAGCATCGGCGTAAAAAATCTGCAGGTCAGAGGTCGAGTACGGATCAGTTTGTTGAAATTGGTAGAGAGCGTGCTGTGAAATATGCCTGTCGCAAACTCAGACTGCACTCAACTGAAAAGCTCAGTGACGATTGGCTGCCCAGTGCAAACCCAACAGTGCAACCAACGAAGTCACATATACGAGGTCTTTCATGTAGGTCAAATAGAACGTTGAACTTTTATGTGTTAGACTTGAAATATCACAGCATCTTCGCGGAGAGACTGGGTGTGAATATCACCAAACTCCGGTCAGTGCCAAGTTCCTCAGCCACTGTCATTGTAGATATACAGGTAGGCTCCTTCTCTTCATCTCATTTCAATGTTAAGGACTTTATCAGCCAAGCTTCATCAGGGCGTCGTCAGGGCTTTAAATTACATACTAGAGACATTTAACATCATGCCCAAATAAGAGATGTGCCTGGAATAGAGAACAACAAAAAAAATGTAATTTTTTAAATTAAACTACGCTAACTCCTCTAATGATTCAATCACCCCATTCTGTGAACAAAATTCAATCAGTTGTGGTAATACAACTTTGATAACCCTCAAAAATAACGAAGAAATAATGGATTATTTGCATGATTTTGGACCATTTTATCAACTTCCTGTTCTAGTAAATTTGATCACCCCCTGATTTTTGGGTGGAAAATTCCACTTCCTGTGATTGAATTATTAGGGGAATTACCATATTCATCGTCATGTTTTGCATTGAATATCAATGTTGAGACATTTTCATGGAGATTTCTCAATCAATGAAGAATTATATCTTTTTTGCAGTATCAAATAGAGCGTGTGCCCAAACCAAGGAGATCTGAAGCCCTGGTTGTCATCGTTTATTTCTACGTCGTGATATGACTGAAACAATGTTGAAAACGACGTTAAATCCTACTCACTCACTCACTCGTTTATTTCTATACTCAAGCATGTTAAAATAGCAAAAGCAAAGATCAATACTTTCAAATGCTGTTCTTCACATATTGGTTCGCTGAATGGTTTGCTGATATATTGACAAATATGAATCGCACAGCTGCGGAACTTTGCACAGCATCTGGTTTCAAAAATTGCATTTTTAATCTTAAATTTAATTAAAATGAACTAAAGTCACCAAAACATCCCATGCTATCAATGTTAGAACATGCAAGCTTGTCACCATGACATCAAAATGTAACATGAACCAGAGCTCATGCCATCGGCCATTCGTTGGTGCACTGCCTAATGGTATCGGGGCAAGATAGTGTTGTCTAAAGGATTCGTTCATACTATATTTTATTTCAAATGAAGAAAAGAGAATCGGCGAACAGGTGAGGCCTATATAAACGCCTTACCTAAATTTAACAATATATAATTTATAGGGTGGAGCTTAGATAAGTTACATGGAGTGAACATTGCAAAAAAAAAACAAAAAAACAAAAAAAAACCAACACATGTAGTCGATAGATATAACATAGGAGTGATACACCACGAACATATTAGAAATTATAGGAGACAACTGCATACAAATACCCCGTCCAAGTGGCTAAAGATAACCTATGTAATAATTTTAGCCTGTAAGATATACCATACCATTTCATATTGATCTAAACAGGACTAATAAATCACGGATTTTACTCACATCATATATTATTATTAATGATGATGTTTTTTTGAGAAAACAGTCGCCATCAAATTTGAAAATTAATATGAAAATATTGTTGCAACTGACATTACCTAAATCGTTCTGAACAGAGGATATAGTGGTGTACTCTGGCGAGAAACGATCAACTTGAATTATAGCGCAAACCCGGGCTTGACTGTCGTATATCTTCGTAAAACAAGTTCTGTAATTTGATCATGTCATGAACATGTATGTATCTCTTTACAGAATGAATGGCAGTATATTTTGAATGTGTCTTTCACACAGACCAATATTGGTAAGTTCAAACTATGTAATATCCACAAATTCATTGCAGTAAAAACCTCCTAAAATGTAACAACCTCTGACTGCATTGGATCGAAAACCTCAGTGTGCATACATGCGTGTTTCACTCTATATCAATTCGTATCAACAAAGGAAGCATGTACCGGCATTATCGCATACCATCTTCATACACACTTCGTATTAGCATTTATAGATCGGACCACCGTAAATTTTATCTACAAACCAGAAACGGGCCAATCAGAATACCCAATGACTGTTGTAGGATGAAGTATTCTCCCAGTAGAGTTACATGTATGTGTTGTTTTCTCCTAGCATGGTGTTAGTTGTGGCCAGATACATGGGACAGCCAATCAATAACCCACTCATACGACCCATTTCGAAATTCAAATGTATTTTAGGTCAGTGATGGTCTGTGTCTATTAACAAATTCTTCTGAACAAAGCCTATGGGCTGATCCATCAAGGCTACTTCGCAGCATGAAGATGCAGCATACATGGCCTACGAATAAGTTAGATGCTTAACTACATGTACATGATAAGAACACATGGTACCTTATCTTGTTTAGCTACATCCTGAGACCACTGCTTCATTTAGTAATGGACGATGCTGATTGGCCATGAGACATGCCCAAAAAAGCTGTGCACCTCATGTTTAACCTCAATGTAATCAGAGGGTATAACAAACAGCAAGAGGTATACAATATGATGTAATGAGAATGGCTTTCATGTTTAGGACTGATCTGTTTGATCAGTCTCTTGTGTGGGGCTTCCAGTATTGACCTGGTTTACACACCAGGTCATGGTAAGAATAGGCCTCGGCTCCGCAGACAGCTTGTCATAAGAGGCGAGTAACTGGGGAACTGGGTTGTGAAAAGGAATAGAATCCAAATGTCTTGAAATATAGTTGAAAGCAATGTTGAATCATATTCACTCAATCACTCGCTCTTGTGTTTGTAAAATCTCTGAAAGCTGTCCACTCTCCTGGATGTTGTTTTGCATGAGTAAGGCAAGAGTGATCACTCTCTCCAGAATCACTCTCCATTGCGTTTGCAGTTACCAGGAGAGTGACCAAAAGCTCTTGTAGAGAAACAGTCGGGAGAGTGAGAGCGATTACTCTCCTTAAAACTGCTTTACATTATGATGATTGTTATTTCTGCTTGATTGATTTTGTGGATTTCAGTGTATACCTGCATTGCACTTTCGTTATATAGAAATTGATGTCTTCATTTACGCATGTTTTTTGTCTGCAGAAAACCTTATCCAAAACTATACGAATGGTTTGCTCAACCGACATCAAAGCAATGAGTTGTCTCCCCCTGACTGTGATCAGCTGTCTCCTGTATGTATACGAGATCTCTCCTCGCACACATTCCACAACATCGTCATGGAAACTAACAAGGTCAGGACTTCAACTTCCAGTGTACAACTTTTTCCCCTTGAATTGAATTTAGAAGTTCAGAATGGCAACATGAATTGAATTCAGAAGTTGAGAACATGAATTGAATTTGAAAGTAGAGATTTAGAACATGAATTGAGTTCAGAATTTGAGAATGAGAACATCATTCAATTTAGAAGTTGAGAATGAGAACATGAACTGAATTTGGAAGTTGAGAATGAGATCATTAAATGAAGTTGAAAATGAGAACATCAATTGAATTTAGAAGTTGAGAATGAGATCATGAATTGAATTCAGAAGTTGAGAATGAGAAAATGCTCGCTAAAATGCCCCACGTCCCTTATAAACACAACCTTTCACTCCATATACCTTCAGCATTATGGAGTGAGCTCGATAGCTTCATTCAATTGAGAAGATGGGTGGAAAAGTTTTTTTCTTACGTTACAGTACTTGTATCCATTGTAAGACCAGGTTTATCCACTGAAACACATTGTGACTAAATTATAGAACTGGCACTCAAGAGAGTGAACGTAATAGTGCTGACAGGTCATTTTCCATGCTACATTTTCTTGTTTTTGTTTCAGGATGTGCTGGTGTTATTCTATGCATCTTGGTGTGGCTTCTGCACCAGTCTTTCTCATGTCTACCTCACATTAGCCAGATATTTTAAGTCTGCCAAAAATATAGTTTTCGCCAGGTGAGTCCAGGTTGTTCCTTTCCTTCCGATTATTCTTACTTCTTGCCAGAGCGAATTATTTATTACAATGTTTCTGTTATTGTTTTTTGTACATGTCCTTCATGGATGTAACATACAATGAAATTGAATTGAAATTGAGAGGCAAATTTGTAAGGGAGATAACTGTGCCTAGTAGACAGGAAATTATCTCCCCTTGACCATTGGCAGTTATCAGGAACTTTTTTCCTATTTTTTGTGCACTCGCACACATCTGCTTTCCTCTTGCTCACATGTTGGGGTACATACTGTGTGTTTCTCTCCATAATGGCAGGGGGGACAAATTGACTGCAGATCACTTGGAATCACTAATGATTTATTACTTTCATTGAAACGTTTGTGTTTTCCATAGGGTTAATGCAAATAAAAACGACCTACACTGGGAATTTACAGTGGATACCTATCCAACTTTAATATTTTTTCCTGCCAAAAGGTAAGTGGTTGATGTAAAAAGTTAGGCCCCTAGTATATTTATCACACTTGTCCATTTCAAGATAATTTCTTTGGTTCATACTACTTTTGTTCATACCCAATGCGAAATATATTCTCTGAATCTGGCTCAGGATTTAAAAGTGAAACCAATTGAAAATGTACTCGTTCGGATAATTTATTTGGTTGCTATGGCAACTTGATCGTTTTTTTAATGATCAAATTTTTTTTCACCTCCATTTTTCCACATGACTGAGTGGGTAGTTTCTTCTTATTTCATTGTTAGGTTGGTCTGACATCTCCAAAGATGCCAAGATTTTGAATTCAAATCAAATGAATTATGAATAGCTACTGTCAGCGGACACGTCTCACTATTAAAATCTGTACTTTGGAAGATGATTAGCTAGACATGATTGTCTTAATTTAGTCAAGCCTTAAAACAGTTACCCAAGAGCCGAGTGGTTTTCAGACGTGCAGCTTCGTATTAGTAAATTATGACATCTAGACTCAGCATCCAGAACTCATGACATATAGTGACTGTGTCTGCCGAATGCACTAGAGCCTGTGCAGTGACCCTTGACTTCAGCTGATCAGCTACTGATTTGTATATTTCCATTTTGCCCCATCTTTTAACATGTGAGATTATTTTGAACCAGTGATAACTGACATAATTTTACATGTACTGGTACTAAATTTTCCCAGTATTCAAAGCAAGTGTCACTGTGTCTAAAAAAATGTATAATTTGTGATGTAAAATAAGGTATATAATACCAGCTGTAACCAGTTCAAAATAGTTTCCCAGGTTAAAAGATAACTCAGGACAAAGTGGAAATATATGAACCAGTAGCTGATCAGCTGAAGTCGAAGGTCACTGCACAGACAGGATCTTCTTTGTTCTCTTAATAATGTGCAAGTGACAGATTCTTTGAAGAGGTGTAACAGATTAGCATTAACTTTTGAACATTTTTTTTAATTGCTGCTGGCATATTGTTTGAAATTTTGCATTATTTCTTCTTTCAGGAAATCCGATAGTGCAGTCTTCCCAGCCGACAGTCTACCTGTTACTCTACCGAATCTTATTAAATTTGTGTTGCGACATGCCACACACGATCTCCGCGTTGACACAGCAATGGGCATCTGTTCCGAGTCTTGTGTTCGCCGAAACAAGCGTGAAGTGACCTACACCATTTTGAATATGTATAAACATGTAAGGAGATTGAAAGAAAAAATGTCTCAAATTTCCAGTTCATTAGAAGACACCAAGAGAGTAGCAGTGTCCGAAGGCGAAATGGAAACTCAGAAGTTCTGTGTAAAACTCTTGGAGAGTCAGTTCCGGTTTTTAAAACGGCTTTTAAGTAAAACAGAGCAGCAAGTGAAAAGTGCTAAGTTTTTAGAAGACTTGCTGTCAAAAAACAACGGTAGTCTTACCAGCGAGAAATTATTTCACTTTCTCCAACAGCACAAACTTCTGAAGCAGCAATTTGAATGGACGGTAGATGAGTCATCTGAGAATATGAGACTTGAAGAGCTCTGAGCCTAATTCCCTCACCAAGACAGCTACAACGATATGTATACAGCTTGGTAAATTTTAACACAGAGTTCACATTCTGCAGAAAGAAGTCCTTCCCCCTTGTTTACTGACCTTGCATCATGCCCCCAACAATGTAGAATCTTCAAAGATTTTTTTAGATGTTTTTTTTTTCAATGTTCCCCACAAATGTGAATGGGGGCGTATTACGTACATTCTAATTGCCTGTACTTGACCGTATTCAATTCAATTAGGACAACAGGTGCTTCTGGTAAAGCCACCAATGAAGTGTTCGAAGTTATGAATGTAGCTGCCTGATATGAATATTCATGAAATCACCTAATATATAGAACCTCGTACAGATTGAGCGAGAACTCGGCCATTTTTTCCTAAAGACTCATCCATCGCATTACTACGGAAGGGAGTGAACTCTGCTGGGTGAAAGCTGAAAAAAGCTACGGTACCCACTACACTGCAACTCCTTGGCTCATTTCGGATGACAAATTCTAGTTGATCTAGGTTGGATTCTACATTTGTGTGTGAGCGTTCTCATCCAAACATTATAGAGGTCCGAAGATGCACAATCTGCATGTTAAAAAACTTTAACTTTGTTCACCTCCAGAGCTACTTCCCTTAGACAGTTTATGTAATTTCTGCATTATGCAGGGTTGAAAGAGGGTTAGAACTCTACAACACTGCCTTCAAGCAGGTTCCAACTCTCAAAAACTCTTGGGTATGGATTGGGCTCTACTCAGTGGGCGAGTCCTCTCAGTATGACCCCCTGGTGACATTTTAAGGTGCAATGTAGGAATGTATACTCGGAAGTATCAAGTCCTGGAATGGAATATCTGGGAGATACCGACTTCAGACCCTGAAACTGTACACTGTGTTGTGTTAAGTGTAGTTTAGACAGCCATGCATGCCAACGCTCACTCTAAATCTGATCAAATATGAACATTTCAAAGCCTGAAAACATTATCGTCCAGATATTCCATCCTAGGAGGATTTAATCCCCAGAGTAAGAAATGTAATGTCTTTCTTGTACATGCCTGAATTTAATGAGTGCTGATGGTAACCTCTCAACAGGTTACCATGAAATCTACACTGGTAACCTATGGCAACCTATTGCCTAATTATTAGCCTATTGTCATATTATTGGTCAGGATTATGGGGACATCAAAATAGGTTACCATTATTTTTCATGTGGCAAACTCCGGGCAACATGAAAACAGGTTACCACCTTAAATTGAGGCCTGCTTGTATCAGAGAGCCACAGTATTCTCCGTAATTGACCAATCCTGCAGTTGACCAATCCAATTGGAGTTGGGTCGGGAAAAACTCAGTCACTTAGGTATACCTTTATTAGCAAATCGAAAACATCTTCAGCTCTAAAACGTTTTTTCCGTAAGTTCTCACATTTCTTAATCCATAATTTGCTCTATATCATGTACATGAGGCTAGATCAGAAGAAAGTGAGGTTTCCGGGGATTGACCTGGGATGTCATTGTGCACACCGCAGGTCATGGTAAGAATAAGCCTCAGTTCCTCAGAGAGCTTGTAGTAAGAGGCGACCAACCATGGGGTTCCCGGGTGTGAAAAAGAATAGGACCCCTCCCGTGTGGTTCCCGGGTGTGAAAAGGAATAGGACCCAACGTCGTGATATGACTGAAATATTGTTGAAAGCGACGTTGAATCATATTCACTCACTCACTCACTCAGAAGAAAGTGTCATTGAAGTTTTTTTGAAGCTGATCTGTAAATGATTGAGAGACCATACGGTCACCATGGTAGCCAGATACATAGCAATGGATCTTTATGCAAATTCCAGTTCATCAACGAGATACCTTCCAGTCTTTAAACAACTGATTAGTCCATTCAAATTTTCAAAACTAAATGGGGTATTTTCATTGGCTCTCAAAGATAATTGGATAAAAAAACCAGCCAATCATATTTTCTGAAGGGATTCAGTCACTCTTGTGATAAATATCATCACTAGACTAGGGTTCGTACACGATCTTGAAACCCCTGAGAAATTTTGAAAAATTCCAATTTAGAATTAAAGGCCTTGGAGAAGCTTTGAAAAATTCCAATTTAGAATTAAAGGCCTTGAAAAATAGAAATTTTGATAAAGAACTTGAAAATGGGAATTCCGGTTCGTTGTTATCAATTCAGTTGTCAAGTTGTAGCTCAAAGTGGAACTGTCCTTTGCTGTTGCATGACAAAATTAACCCATCATAGCAATATATTCTTTCATATTACGGTATCCAAAACAAATTTCCAAGTCTATTCGAAAGACAATGTCTTTGTGAACATTAATAGTCATGTTTAATTAAAAAAATAATAATAGTAAGAAACTTGATTGTATAGCTTCAATGACACTGGAAGTAATATGACGAGAAAACGGAAATTATTACCTTGAAAATTGAAAGTTTCAAGGTGTACGAACTCTGCATCACTTTTACATCTATTATTTCGTTAGGTGATGGGTAAAATAAATAAATTTCTAAATACATGCACATGTAGGCTCATGCATTTAGATCTCTACAGTGGATGTTGTCCAAAGAATATAACATATTGAGTCCCATTTATAAGTTCCTACCAGTAATGTGGCAGTGTTGAATGTGGTCTTTATTGTGTGCTAGTATAAATACACATAAATTCTGTGATAGGTCTCGTCAAACTACCATTTAATGAAGTAATTAATGAAGTAATCCAGTGCCTTGACATCCTGAATTGTGTCGTAACTTTATATGAGATTGTATATACTTAATTTGTTGTGGCATTATTGTTTCAGGGCATACTGCCTTTGGACATTTAGGCAGAGATTATATATTTTACACAGTATGAAAAGCTGTATGATATTGTAAATAATTATGTATTGTCCAATCATTCTATATGTGTACTGTATGAGAGAGAGACAATGTCAGCACAATTGAATGTAGCATGTAAATGTGAAACCATTCACCAGCTAATTCATGCTTTCTGTAAACAAACATATAGTGTAATAAGCCACATCGTAATCCCAGAAGTAAGTATGGCATATTACCACTTATTCATGCCAGGCGCGAGACTTTCGGTTCACGCACACACATTTTTTCCCCCGAGAGCCACTAACGCCAGGGTATTTTGTCTGAGTGCTGGTTCAACAGTTCAAGAAATTTGCACAATAAATGTTGTTAGAATATGTTTAGCATTTTAGCAATGTAAGTTTCCCAAAATGGCGGTGTTGCTGGCTCTCTAGAAAAAACCCGCATGAACCTGCCCTTCAGTCATGCGTCTGGCATGATTATGCGGTAATATGCGGTACTTCTGGGATTACAATGCGGCTTATACGATAATAGATCTAATAATTTAATCCCCCTAAAAAAATTCAAAGTCACCCCCAAAATTTAGAGACAAAATTCAATCGATTATTTCTTATAAATTTGATCACAGTTTCATGATTTGACATACAGAAATAGTAGATTACATGCATGATTTTGAACCAATTTTACAACTATTTGTTCTAATAAATTTGATCACCCGTGATTCTTTGGTAGAAAATTTCACTTCCTGTGAGTGAATTATTAGAGGTACACATGTATTACCATGTTCCATGTCTAGTCGATGGCAAGCCAAAGTGCTTTTTATTCGAGAATTTCCGATATCAGAAATTCATGTCCTTCAATTTCCGATATCGGAAATTGAATTCTCGATATTGGAAACTCAATTTCCGATATCGGAAATTCTCGAATAAAAAGCACTTTGGCTTGCCATACTAGTCCCACAGCATGGATTCGGTGGTTGGATGGGTTCAGGTTCCTGTTGCTTCAATGCATTTTGCTGAAAAATAACAGGAACTCGATAATGTGATGTCTACCACTGTAATATCACTTGTCTTTATTGCACCATGTATCGTCCTGTCTGTGTCTTGTGTGCTGTCCTCAGTGTTTTATAGGGTGGATGGAGGGTGTCTGGTTCCATGCTGCTTCAAAGATTTCTACGACTGCGCACTCCATCTGAGGGCGATCTAGGAAAAAACGACGTCCAGCACATGTCAAAAAAGAACTGAAGATGGAAAGATTTTCATGAGTGGTTGGATGCATCATGTATCTAATTGGACATGTTAACGATATAAAATGTTTGATACATGTATTTTATGCAAATTAACGAACTTAATATATGGCAAATTATTTAGTAATATACCGGTACACTGAAATTATTCAACTTCAATTCAAATGTCATGCCAAAATTTAAAGATGTTTAGTTGTAAAACTGTTGCAAAGTCCCAGCTGTTCTTTACTTCGAGGGATGAGGGCATTCAGGTTAGCAGTCGCTAGACAAACTTATGCAAGCAGGCCGGGGCAGAGTGGGCAATATGTTTATTTCCGCACAGCTTCTGAATGGCTCCTCACCAGTGAAGCTCCAAGACACTAATTTGCTATGTTTGCTTTCATAGCAAATTAGGCATTGGGCCGCCTAGGCCCCGGAAGCTCCTGGGGTCTAGATCGCCACAGATGCGTTCTGACCATTGGACAGGTTTCTGGCTAACACTATGCCAGTATATAACATGTATGTGATGTATGTTCAGATATTGTTGAAAATATATTGTGAATATTTATTATCTATCTGGCATTGTCTACAAGTATATGGCATATATTTGGTCACTTTCATTGAGGGACTGTTTAACCGGTGTACCTTTCAGCCACAATCTTCCCACAGATATAATTATATGCACATGTATTTATCGTGAAATACAAAATTTATTCTATGTACTAAATCCTCTGGTTTTCAATTTCTTTTTAACTGTTCCAAAATGCATGATTACGGTATTACAGACACCGGATCTCTGATAAAACTATCAGGTCTCGAGTCAGCTGGGGATTGACAAGTGACCTATGTACAAAGGTCAAACAGCAGACCTAATAGGGCTACTTGACCAACCACCTCGCTGGGGGTCTAATAACACCCCAGCCACCAGTCAGATTTTTGGACCGGATTCGGGGCCTTCGCGCACATCGCCGGCAGTGACATCATATATAGTAAAATAGATGTTTAACGAAAATTTTGATTACTTTTCAAGTCTGCATAATACCTCCGTTGACCTAGCGTTAAAAAGAATTATCTGGAGATAATTTTCCCTGTTATATCGGGACAGAGCATATGAAAAGTAGTTCGCTCATGTGCAACACTAAAGGGAGTTGTTTGGTCGGATTCAAACTGAACCGTGCGTTGGTTGGTTTCCCCTATACGTCATAGCAACGTAGTAAAGGTCAACTTCCGCTATTGGAGGCAGGGATGTTATTGGAGCCTGCGAAATGGAGCATGCGCTGTGGGGAGGTTGGCACACGTGACGGTCTTTTGCGCACAAAAGCCAATCAGTGACGAGGCAGTGTTGCACATGAGCAAACTACTTTTCATATGCTCTGTCCAGATAAACAGGGAAAATTATCTCCAGATAATTCTTTTTAACGCTAGGTCAACGGAGGTATTATGCAGACTTGAAAAGTAATCAAAATTTTCGTTAAACATCTATTTTACTATATAGGATGTCACTTCCGGCGATGTGCGCGAAGGCCCCGAATCCGGTCCAAAAATCTGACTGGTGGCTGGGGTGTTATTAGACCCCCAGCGAGGTGGTTGATTGGAGGCAGGGATGTTATTGGAGCCTGCGAAATGGAGCATGCGCTGTGGGGAGGTTGCTACTTGACACGAACACATAAAGCCCGGCGCACACGAGAGCTATCAGCTGAGCTGACGGCCTCAATTGCCTGTCAGCTCAGGGGCTAGCTCTCGTGTGCGGGCAGTTTTTGGTGAGTTGGCCTCGCGAGGCCGGGGAAAAAATATCAAAGGCCAAATCCTCAGCGTGTGCGGCGAACGCAAGCCAACAGCTCAGCAGTTTTATAGGACCGGCCAGTGAATTACAACACATATAAGGGAAGAGGTGCCGACATACTGACTGCGTCATATGACTTCACAGAATAGTCTTCTGGTAAACCTATTCTAAAGCACATACCAAGAATCTAACGATTCGTGATATGTGTTGTATCTCAGGTACGCTTTTATTGAACCTGTTCATGTGGCAACCGCATGTTATTTTCACGCGATTCATACGCACGACTCTTGAAAATGATCTTGAAGAAGACGTTATGCGGGAACTGAAATCAATTTCGTGAAACTTTTGCTCACCATGTGCGCTGAAACCACACGAGAGCTAGCCCCCGAGCTGACAGGCAATTGAGGCTGTTATTAGCTCAGCTGATATCTCTCGTGTGCGCCGGGCTTAAAGGTCAACCCAAACGGAATTTTTTTGGTCTAAAAATCCTTAAAAATCATAGTTCATACTTCACTTTGTATGAAAAAAATATTGAAAAAATTCTAATCTGATCAGAAACACACGTAATATGGGAGCAAAGTGGGCTTTTTCACACTTTCACAGCTGGGTTGATGACGTCACGCAGGGAAGTTGCCTGAGAAAAAACAGCGGATAACATGGAAAGCGAGTGCAGTCAGAGCTCCGGTTCAGATGTCGATTCGAGCGATATCAGCTGCTTAGATGGAAATATTTTTCGCCAAGAAGATGAAATAGACATAGAGGAGGATGATGACGGGCAAATTAACAGTTGTTTGCAGACCAACGGCGGAATTCAGCCCTATCAATTTGAGCCGTACGGCTCCGATTCTGACAGTGACAACCACTCTGACAACGTGGAACTCGACGACGACAGGATTCGGAGAGGTCGTTTGTTGAATACAGATTGGTATGCAACTTGACTACTAGAAACCTTATTATCGTCATCTATAAGACCAAATGTCCATATATTTCAAACTGTATTGAATGTAGAACGATTCTGTGATGTAAAGAACGAGCACATCTGTGTTGTTATTGTTGTTAATGACCGAGGCAGCCTTTTCGAAGGGATAAACTCCGGGATTCGGCAGTATGGACAGTAAACTGTTGATAACTCTACTGATATACGTCCGATTTGAATTTTGTTTGTTTTCCCATAATCCCCATGAAATACCAATTTCAGCATTATATAGTTTGATAAAAAAAACTTTGGACATTCATGGCGAAAAGTAAGCCGTGGTGAGTGGATCGGCATTCACATTTGCTCAATTTTCGACAAATTACCTCAATTAAATTGAAATCGAATGATATTCCCACAATCTCAAATGTCAAGGGATTATAAAAGTATTATTATCACTTCTGTATCTACAGCCATTCACTCCAATTGGTGTTTTTTATTTATTTACTTATCAAACGTATATATATTTATGAAAGATCATTTTATTATTATTAAATAATATATATGAAATAGAGACTCATCCAGTCTAACCTGTAGGTGCTCAAGCAACAAATGCCTGTTTGAGAGCATACAGCATATACGCTTCCAATATCTCCTTAAATATAACTTGGAAAGTTGATATGTGTATGTGGAAAGAGACGTTCATCTGGAATTGTTGAGACAATTTGAGGAGGTTTGGGAAGCATTAATGGGTAGTGTAACACTGGAATGTAAGTCTGTAGTTGTATATGGATTTGTGGATGGTGAGGTTTATAAATCGATGAGTGGAATAGATCAAGATATCGCGTTCACAACACAGATGGGTACAATATGGGTGAGTGAAATCCAAGATGGTCAATGGCAGCCATCTTGGATTACATACTACCTCAATGAAAATCAATACCAATCGCTGTCTAACTGATGTGAAGCACCGTCTCGAGTTTGAAGTTGATTGGTCAAATTGTTGTCGAGATATCACGTTCACAAGATCCGAGACGGATAGAATCCAATATCGTCAATGGCAGCCATCTTGGATTTGTACCTCAGTGAAAATCAATACCAATGGCCGTCTAATTGATGTGAAGCACATTCTCAAGTTTGAAGTCGGTTGGTTGATTTGTTCTCGAGATATCGCGTTCACAAGATGTGGGATGGACAGAATCCAATATGGTCAATGGCAGCCATCTTGGATTATGTACCTCACTGAAAACCAATACCAATGGCCGTCTAACTGATGTGAAAAACCTTCCCTAGTTTGAAGTCGGTTGGTTGATTTGTTTTTGAGATATCGTGTTAAGAAGATGTGGAACGGAGTGAATCCAATATGGTCCATGGCAGCCATCTTGGATTACGTATCTCAGTGAAAATCAAAACCAATGGCCGTTTAACTGATGCGAAGCACATTCTCAAGTTTGAAGTGGATTGGTCAAACTGTTGTCGAGATATCGCGTTCACAAGATGTGGGATGGACAGAATCCAATATGGTCAATGGCAGCCATCTTGGATTACGTACCTCAGTGAAAATAAATACCAATGGCCGTCTAACTGATGTGAAGAACCTTCCCATGTTTGAAGTCGATTAGTTGAATTGTTCTCGAGATATCGTGTTCACAAGATCTGGGACGGATGGAATCCAATATGGTCAATGGCAGCCATCTTGGATTACGTACCTCAGTGAAAATCAATACCAATGGCCGTCTGACTGATGTGAAGAACATTCCCAAGCTTGAAGTTGATTGGTGGAAATGTTCTTGAGATATCGCGTTCACAAGATGTGGGACGAACAGAATCCAATATGGTCGATGGCGGCCATCTTGGATTACGTACTTCAGTGAAAATCAATACCAATGGCCGTCTAACTGATGTGAAGCACCTTCTCAAGTTTGAAGTCAATCGGTCAAATTGTTCGTTCACAAGATGTGGGACGGACAGAATCCAATATGGTCGATGGCGGCCATCTTGGATTACATACCTCAGTGAAAATCAATACCAATGGCCGTCTAACTGATGTGAAGCACCTTCTCAAGTTTGAAGTCGATTGGTCGAATTGTTCTCAAGATACCGCGTTCACAAGATGTGGGACGGACGGAAGGACGGACGGCTAGCATTTTGTCCTCCGCCACGAAGAGCCCAAGGGGCTTCAATATACGCCCGTATATCTGGAATTATATTGGTCCAAAATTCAAGTTTGTTTAATAGCCTTGGTTCCAATTGGTAGCTAGCAATCCAGAGAAAGGTCTACAATATGGTGCTTCTGAGAATGTAACATATATCACATCTTATACTTGATTCAGTTTTGGGGGACTGTGACCTTGACCTTTGATCGATTGATGTATGACTCCTCTTTGCCATGCGAGTAAGGATACTCAAAGTTTGGTACCAATCCATACCTTGAAACTAGAAGTTATCGCATGGACAACAAATGTTAATGGATGAATGGATAGAACGCAACATTGCATTACATGACCTCGTCTTCAACAGGCATATGAAAGTGTGACTTGTAATGAATTCCTGATTTTGGGGTCACAGTGACTTTGACCTTGACCTAAATTTTGGCACATGACACATCGTCTTCCCTCAATGTATCAATGGACACAAAAAATCATGATTTTTATCAATCTCATGATTTTGGGGGTCACAGTGACCTTGACGTTCGGCCTTGACCTACATTTTGGTACATAACACATGTCCCCCTAATGTATCCACTGACACAAAAAAAAATACTTTTCAAAGATTTCTTGATTCTGAAGTCACAGTGACCTTGACCTTGACCTAAATTTTGGTACACGATAAACCGTCTCCCCGTAATTTTTCAATGGACACAAAAAATCATGATTTTTAACAATTTCACGATTTTGGGGTCACAGTGACCTTGACCTACATTTTGGTATGCGACACATCGTGTCCCCCTAATGTATCTAATGACACAAAAAAAATGTAATAATTTCCTGATTTTGGGGTCACAGTGACCTTTGACCTATTTTTTTGGTATGCGACACTTCATTTCCCCCTATTGAATCCACTCATAAACAAGAGCCCAAGGGGCTTCAATATACGCCCGTATATCTGGAATTACATTGATTGAAATTTCAAGGTTGTTTAATAGCCTTGATTCCAATTGGTAGCTAGCAATCCACAGAAAGGTCTATGATTTTGTGCTTCTGAGAATGTAACATATATATCGCATCTTATATTGAATGATAAACTAAAATGGGCTTAACTCTTGGTAACTAGTTGACCTTGAAGCAAGAGCCGAGAGCTCACATATCCCACACTGAAATCGATGAAGTTCATGGAGGACCCCTCTCCCCATTGAATTAGTAAATGTATGGTTTTTATGTCACAACAGTTTAACTAAACATGGGAGACAACTCCACAGGACAAATGCCATATACATGTAGTGGAGAGAACTCTGAATATTCCAACCTAACACATATATTCAGCTAAACTTGATTCAGTTTTGGGGGACTGCGACCTTGACCTTTGACAAATTGATCTCAAAATGTATGACTCCTTTTTGCCATGCGAGTAGGGTATACTCAAACTTTGGTACCAATCATACCTTGAAACTAGAGATATCACATGGACAGCAAGTGTTAATGGATGAATGGATAGAACGCAATGTTCGCATTACACGACCTCGTCTTCGACAGGCATATGAAAATGTGACTTTAATGATTTCTTGATTTTGGGGTAACAGTGACCTTGATATATGACCCACATTTTGGTACATGTATGTAACATATCATGTCCCTCTAATGTATCTACTGGAAGAAAAAAGTTATTTTTGATGATTTCCTGATTTTGGGGTCACAGTGACCTTGACATTTGACCTGACCTAAAGTTTGGTACACGACACATCGTCTTCCCTCAATGTATCAATGGACTCAAAAAAATCAGAGTTTTATGAATTTCATATTTTTGGGGGCCACAGCGACCTTGATGTTCAGCCTTGACCTACATTTTGGTACATGACACATGTCCCCGTAATGTATCTACTGATACAAAAATTGTATTTCTTTTTAGATTTCTTGATTCTGAGGTCACAGTGAGCTGAACTATTGACCGTGACCTAAATTTTGGTACATGACAAACCGTCTCCCCGTAATTTCTCAACGGACACAAAAAAAATCATGATTTTTTTACAATTACAAAAAAAATCATGATTTTTTTACAATTTCACGATTTTGGGGTCTCAGTGACCTTGACCTTTGACCTTGACCTACATTTTGGTATGCGACACATTGTGTCCCCCTAATGTATCTACTGACACAAAAAAAATGTTATTTTTAATAATTTCCTGATGTTGGGGTCACAGTGACCTTGACCTAATTTTTGGAATGTGACACTTCATTTCCCCCCTATTCAATCCACTCACAAAAAAATTGTATGTTTTAATGATTTCCTGATTTTTAGGTCACACTGGCCTTTGACCTTGATTCTGGGGTCACAGTGACCTGGACTATTTCACCTGGATCTAAATTTTGGTACATGACAAAACGGCTCCCCATAATTTCTCAATGGACTCAAAAAATCATGATTTTTAACAATTTCATGATTTTGGGGTCAGTGACCTTTGACCTTCGACCTATTTTTTTGGCATGTAACATTTCATTTCCTCCTATTGAATCCACTCACAAGAATTAGAAATTATTACTGATTTCCTGATTTTTCAGTCACACTGACCTTTGACCTCTGACCTCGACCTACAATTGGGATGCAACACATCGTTCCCCCCTAGGGCATCCACTCACCAACAATTAGAACTGTAGATAGAAAACTGTCAATGATCAATGATTTCCTGATTTTAGGCAACTGTGACCTTTGACCTCTGACCTCGACCTCAACTTTGGTACGCGACACATCGTCTCCACCTAGCGTATCCACTCACAAAAAATTGCAACTGTGGATAGAAAACGTTCACAGATATAGACCGGACACGAACACTTTAGTGATTTCCTGTTTTTTAGGCCAGTGACCTTTGACCTCTGACCTCGACCTTCATTTTGGTACGCGACACATCGTCTCCCCATAGGGTATCCACTCACCAAAAATTGGAACTGTAGATAGGAAACTGTCCCAGTTATAGACCGGACACGAGAACCGGACAGACAGACAGACAGACGGACAGACGGACGGAAACCGCCATCACATAATACGTCCGCCTTTTTGGCGGGCGTATAAAAATTAGTAATTTTTATTGATTTCCTGATTTTTACGTCACACTGAACTTTGACCTTGATTCTGGGATCACAGTGATCTTGACTATTGACCTGGATCTAAAGTTTGGTACATGACAAAACGGCTACCCGTAATTTCTCAATGGGCTCAAAAAACCATGATTTTTAACCATTTCACAGTTTGGGGTCACAGTGACCTTGACCTTTGACCTTGACCTACATTTTGATATGTGCACATCGTGTCCCCCTAATGTATCTACTGACACAAAGAAATGTTATTTTTAATAATTTCCTGATTTTGGGGACTAATCTTTGACCTTGACCTATATTTTGGTATGCGACACTTCATTTCCCCCTATTGAATCCAATCACAAAAAATTAGAAATTTTTAATGATTTCCTGATTTTTCAGTCACACTGACCTTTGACCTCGACCTACATTTGGTATGCAACACATCGTTGCCCCCTAGGGCATCCACTCACCAAAAATTAGAACTGTAGATAGAAAACTGTCAACGATTTCCTGATTTTAGGCGACACGCGACACATCGTCTTCACCTAGCAAATCCACTCACAAAAATTTGCAACTGTGGATAGAAAATGTTCACAGATATAGACCGGACACGAACACTTCAGTGATTTCCTGTTTTTTAGGCCAGTGACCTTTGACCTCTGACCTGGACCTTCATTTTGGTACGCGACACATCGTCTCCCCATAGGATATCCACTCACCAAAAATTAGAACTGTAGACAGAAAACTGTCCCAGATATAGACCGGACACGGCGGACAGACGGACGGAAACCGCCATCACATAATACGTCCGCCTTTTGGCGGGCGTATAAAAATGAGCCGACAACTTTATTACCATGGAGATATTTAAAAGCAAAATCTGAAATTCAAAGAACCAAGAAAACAATATTTTTTTTCTTCTTTTCTCTGATTGGTTATTATTTCCTTTCAAACTATATAGTTGTTTTTCAATCCTGTTTTTGTTATTAATTTATTAACATTTTTCATGCCAAATTGTTCGTGTGCAGTGCCAAATTTGCTAAAATCCACCTTTACATATATTTGTCCGATATATTTCCCAACATGTGTACCAAGTTTCATAATCATCCAGTCCACATGCCATCCCACTTTTGGTAAAAAAAAAAAAAAAAAAAAATCAGTCATCGTCACTAGCAGTTCATTTTCTCAGTAAGTATGATTACTTTTCATGGGGTAAAGTATTTAATCACTCTTCGGACATTGTAGAATGCAATTTGCACACATACGTCAGCACAATTCGCAATCTTAATCACAAAAAAAAATGCTTACAAAATTGTTCTTTCTGTTGAACACGTTCAACAGCATTCAAAGTTTTTATCAATTTTGTTCATTCCGATCTTTTGATACCGCACAAGACTGGACTGGGAAGACGATCTTAGAAAGCATATTTCTGGAAGAAATTGGCAAATCATAAAAGGCTGTTGACAACTCCCTCTTCTGAATGATGGCAACTCCACCTATTGGAATCTTCACTTCATACAGAAACAAATTCACACATATTTTGAGACCATATCGATTTACTGACGTGTCGTCAAATGAAACCTTGTTGACTGCATTCCAGAATTGATATGACCAGCCAGTTAATCGGCAATCGAACTAACTCAACGAAAAAAAATCCCGTTAAAAAGAAAATGGAGAGTTGAATTACATGGTGGTTTTCGCTTCAAATGATACTTTGAATTTCTGGAAAGTCCATGTTTGAAGGACACTTTTTAATGATATATAGGGTTGGGGGGGGTAGAGATTGAAAAGTCTTGGAACCGTTTTGTCTGGCGAGCAAACAGGAGGAAATTTCAGTCCAGAAGAATAAAAAATAAATTTGCCGTGCCACCACAAGCCACAATTAGGAATTTCGATGAAAACCTGAGGGGTTGAAGTCCCCCGACGTTGATTTGAAACAGTTGATTTGGCTTGAAACAGTTGATTTGGCTTGGAACCGTAACGTTCAGTACCCAGCATGGAGAGCAATCCTAAGTGAGGTCCAGTGGCAAGGTACGGTAATTCCCCTAATAATTCAATCACAGGAAGTTCACTTTTCAACTCGGTTATTCAAACACAGAGCAAAAGTAACATTCCCATTCTTCATTCAAATTGAAGAAAAGTCCTAGAATGACAATAATGTGACACTTTGTAGCTGGTGCCTTGAAGAATATTTCCAGATATACGCCATTTTTGCTGCACTTCCAGTGATCGAATTATTAGGGGAATTACCGTACCCAAAATTATCGAATTTAGCCTAATCTGGTAAGGTTTTCAGAAGTTATTGTCCGGGAACAAAATTGAACTTGGCCCATAGATGTCGTTACCGAAACGTGGATAGGCATGGAAAACAATCCCAAGAGAGATCTTGAGGGGGCAAGGTACCCACATATTCGGACTTGGCTACCAGGTGGCTCCAGCTAGAGGTGGATCACCGTGAAAAACAGTCCCAGGGAAGATCTTAAGGTGACATACCCACATACCAAATTTGAAAAGAATTTCAGTTTTTCAAATGTTATTATCCAGAAATATAATTTTAAATTTGCGCCACCTATAGGTGGATTGGTGTGAAAAACAATCCCAAGCGAGATCTTGAGGCGAGGTACCCACATAGCCTAGGACCTGGCGTAGTTCAATGAGATTTTGGCTCCCATGAGGTTTAGAGTGCCAAAAATGAAATCTTATGTATGAAGGAAAATTTTCAGTTAGCGTAAAGTATATTATCTTGTCTGATGCTCTGAGTATTTTGTAGGCCATAGGTCTTACGGTTTTTCAATAATAGCATCTTGAAAGTAGTGGATTTCTGCAAAATCGTCTATTTTGAGGTGAAAACAGCACACTTTTCTCTTCATAAACATATGAAGCAAGTCGAAAACCAAGATAAACTTAACTTCGAAATAGTAACTGTGTCAATAGTTTATTGTTTCCCAAACACGGTTTTGGTTCTGGACTGGCTTCATATGTTTACAGAGAGAAGAATGTGCCATTTTCACATCAAAATAGACGATTCTGCACAAATCCATCACTTCAAGATGCTGTTATTAAAAAAACATAAGACCCAGGGCCTACAAAATACTCAGAGATTAAGCCAAGATAATATACTTTAAGATGACTGAAAAATATATTTCGTACGTGATATCCCATTTTGGCACTCCAAACTGCACCTCATTGGGCCAAAATGTCATTAAATAGTTTTTCCAAGTTATTGTTCGGAAACAAAATTTTAACTTGGCTTCCCCAGGTTGCGCCACCTATATGCGGATTGGCGTGAAAAACAATCCCAAGCGACATGTTGAGGCGAGGTACACATATACCATATTTGAAAAGAATCCATTCAGTAAAAGTTAAATGTCCAGAAAACAAAATTTTAACTCCCCCGGTTGCATCACCTATATGCGGATTGGTGTGGAAAACAATCCCAATCGAGATCTTGAAGCGAGGTACCCATATACCAAATTTGAACAGAATCCATTCAGGTTTTCAAAAGTTATTGACCGGAAACCAAATTTTAAGTTGGCCCCCAAGTGGCGCCACCTATGCGAGGATCGGTGTGAAAAACAATCTCAATTGAGATCTTAGTCAAGGTACCCACATACCAAATTTTCAGAAGTTATTGTCCAGAAACAACGTCGCACGGAAACACGCCCGGATGGACCCCAAAACTATAGTCGGGTGACAATCAGTCCAACTTCCAGAAATCTCTCCAACCAGTGTATCATGGGCGCAGGCGCAGTGTAACCTGTGGCTGAGGCTCCAGAGGGTGAGAACTTTTAGTCTGCAGTAGGATCTCCATAGGAAGATAATGGCATAACAATAGCAGGTGTAGATTTGAGCAATAAATCTTATCAGTAGATGGTAAAAAGGCTGTACAAGGTGTCACTGAATACAAGGGTGACATTGATCTATTTGGTCACGCGGCACATGAGCCCATTGGTGATACCAAATCTGCATATGAAGATGACCTACTAAGCCTACTAGTGAATAAATAGCTGACCTGTTGGGTCCATTCAAAGAAGCGTCTTCTGCAAATATTCCCGGTTTACCCAGAAATGAAATAGTGACAAATATATCCATGATTTGGCTAATTCTTTCACAAGATACGTACTCAAAATCCTACCGTCCTGTGGTGTGCCGGCACCTGAGAGCACGGCACACCAGAGGACGGTCTATATATAGCATATGGGTCAATGCATGAATAGCCTACGAGAACTCATGATCAGCACAGCTTGCTTCAGGGAGAGCTAGTCAGTCACCTATTACATGATTCGTATCCAAGACCTTACCCGTCCTGTGAATCGGATTATAAAGGCGCACGGTCGATCGTCTAGCCTCGCCAGGGTCCCTTTCAGGTGGTGTTAATAAATATATACGACTACTCTCCGTTATCCATAAGCAATTTGTTTCTTTATTTGAGTATTTAGACCCAGACAGAGACTGTTAGCGCCTGCACAATTAAATAAAAAACGGACAAGTGAAGTAAGTTTCACATTCTTTTTGCAGACCTTTTCCTAAAATATTGAAGGACACAATGAACACATTTTATTTCTGACTAAAGTAATATTGAATATAATATTACGAATGTGTTAAAAAAAATTAAATGCTTGGAGGTTTTATTGGTTGGTGCATTTACCGTTATTGCATTATTAAATACCGGTACCAGTACTTGCAAGTGTGTCAATTGTCATTGTTATCTGGTGTATGTTTTAAGGTTTAAAATCTATAGATCTATACGGTTATTTTAGTTTTTCTATTCACCCCCCTCATGTCACTGATATCATTTGTATCATACATTTAAAGATTCCGAAAGCATTTCCGATTTCATAAAACATTTTTAAATAATTCGAAGCAAAATGAAACACTAACTTATATACACATTTAAAAAGCATTTCATGTCCAGGCTGCTGTCCACCGTTTTCATAAAAAATATATTAATTTATCAAAGCAAAATTAAGCACTAAATTATATCAACAATTCAAAAGCATTTCATATCCAGGCTGCTGTCCACCGATGTCATATAAGATTTAACCATTACTCAACAGCGCAACATTGGATAGAATAAATACTCCCCGTAGTTAGAATCAGACGGAGACATAAAACATTTTAAAAAAAAATCTAAGCAAGATGAAGCACTAAATTATATCAACAGTTCAAAAGCATTTCATATCCAGGCTGCTGTCCACCGTTTTCATAAAAAAATATAAATTTATCAAAGCAAAATTAAGCACTAAATTATATCAACAATTCAAAAGCATTTCATATCCAGGCTGCTGTCCACCGATGTCATATAAGATTTAACCATTACTCAAAAGCGCAACATTGGATAGAATAAATACTCCCCGTAGTTAGAATCAGACGGAGACATAAAACATTTAAAAAAAAAATCTAAGCAAGATGAAGCACTAAATTATATCAACAATTCAAAAGCATTTCATATCCAGGCTGCTGTCCACCGTTTTCATAAAAAAATATAAATTTATCAAAGCAAAATTAAGCACTAAATTATATCAACAATTCAAAAGCATTTCATATCCAGGCTGCTGTCCACCGATGTCATATAAGATTTAACCATTACTCAAAAGCGCAATATCCAGGCTGCTGTCCACCGATGTCATATAAGATTTAAGCATTACTCAAAAGCGCAACATTGGATAGAATAAATACTCTGTCTGGCTGAAGAAGTGTCTTGGTCGGTCTCCAGGGTGCCGTCTGTCGCCACATGGCTTGGTCGCGCCAGTATCCGTTCTGTGGTGTGCCGTTTTTCCCCTTTGGAATCATATACTTTGCCTAGGAAAATATACGGATAGGTCTTATTTTGCTGCACAAAATGTGCCGTGTATCTGTTAGATAAATATGAAAATATAATGATTGTTATACAATTATATGTACAATCAATTATATGTGGCCACGTATACATTTGATTTGATCACATAAAATCAAGTTTGAGGTAGATGAGATTTTTAGCGAGACTATAAGATTGTATATTCATTTAAGTTTATAGCCACTTATAATCGTAATCTATTGTGAATTAGCAAAGTCTTCATTAAATATACCTCTTATGCCATATATTGTTATCAATGTTGAACGTAATCCGGTATAATCAATCAAGTCATTATTACTATTATGAGAGGTCTTGTGGAGCGTCAATCGGTCGGTTACACGGTCAGCGGGAATCCAAACTGCATAAGCCGCCGTCTGAAGTGCCGAGCGTTCCCTGATGTGCCCCTGTGCGTTAATAAAACGTCTCCTGAAGTGCCCAATGGTCTCCTAGCCACGCAAGATTTCCCCCCCCCCCCCCCTTATAGAAAGTTCTCTGCCGTGCCGTGCTGTGGTGTGCCGCGTGCTCTGATGTGCCGTAAGATTTTGAACCCTGTTGGTATTTTGTGATATCACAAAAATCATCCGTACATTAATTGATTCTGGTCTATAGTATCCTGGCTGTCATATGATTCTATTAATGGCCCTCTATGTACATGTTGTTTCCATTCGATTCCACTCAATTTCCCTTTCTTAGGTGCAGATATACTGGCTATCATCAAGGGAGTGTTAGTCTAAATGGCGTCGTTGGTTTGTTCAACCGGGTGAGAGTTTTACGTTTTGACCATTGCTCCAATCCGATTAAAACCAGACCTAAAAAGAACGCTCCCCATCCGACGTACATCAGAGACAAGTAAAATGGGGAGCGGTTTTTGTAGATCAGGTTTTAATCAGATTGCCCACGATTGCTCTCTCTTTCGTTTTTTATTTAACGTGATTTTTTTTTCGTCGAATAAGTTTGAATGCCATTTCACTGGCTGTTCTTCATTTCTGAGATGTAGTTAACTAAGGTATTAAATGTAAATAAACAGATATGGTCTCAAAATATGCGTGAATTTGTTTCCATATAAAGTAAAGATTTCCAATGAGGGGAGTTGCCATCATCCAAAAGAAGGAGTTGTCAACGGCACTTTACGATTTGCCAATTCAAGTTCTTCCAGAAATACGCTTTCTAAGATCGCATTTCCAATCCAGTCTTCTATTCTTACAATTGTATAGTTTCTGAAACTATATTCTCGTATAAAAATGTTGGAATGAACGAAATGATACAAATTTTGAATGCCGTCGAACATGTTCAATAGCAAAACAATTTTGTAAGCAATTTCTTGTGATTAAAATTGCGAGTTGTGCTGCCGTATGTATGGAAATCACATTCTACGATGTCCGAAGCAGTGATCAAATGCTTTACCCCGTGAACAGTAATTGCACTTACTGGGAAAATGAACTGCTCATGACGACAATCCAGCGGCTGCGTCAAAGACTGATTTTTTGTCCCCCGCCGCAACGCGGCCGGGGACTTTAAAATGGTTCTTGCTTCTATGTGGCCGTGCATGCACGGACATGTCCGTGCAAATACTTCGTAAGCAATAACTTCTAAATGCTTTGTCGGATTCCTCCGAAATTTGGCATCTGCATTCTTTGCGACAAGACGTCTCTTGGTATTACGTTTCAGCAAGATCCGCATGTAGGTGACGCCACTGGGGTCTTGCTTCTATGTGTCCGTGCATGCACGGACATGTCCGTGCAAATACTTCGTAAGCAATAACTTCTAAATGCTTTGTCGGATTCCTCCGAAATTTGGCATCTGCATTCTTTGCGACAAGACATCTATTGGTATTATGTTTCAGCAAGATCCGCCTGTAGGTGGCGCCACTGGGGTCTTGCTTCTATGTGTCCGTGCATGCACGGACATGTCCGTGCAAATACTTCGTAAGCAATAACTTCTAAATGCTTTGTCGGATTCCTCCGAAATTTGGCATCTGCATTCTTTGCGACAAGATGTCTCTTGATATTTCATTTCAGCAAGATCCGCCTGTAGGTGGCGCCACTGGGTCTTGTTCCAATTTTTAGTGCATGTCCGTGCAAATACTTCGTAAGCGATAACTCCTAAATGCTTTGTCGGATTCCTCCGAAATTTGGCATCTGCAATCTTTGCGACAAGACGTCGCTGGTATTACGTTTCAGCAAGATCCGCCTGTAGGTGGTGCCACTGGGTCTTGTTCCAATCTTTAATGCATGTCCGTTCATGTTTGTTCAAATCCTTCGCGAGCGATAACTTTCGAACAATTTGTCGGATTTCTTCGAAATTTAGTAAATGCATTCCCTGCGACAAAACACCGTTGGTGATGCGTTTCATCAAAATCCACTCGGAGGTGGCGCCACTAGAGTTCATTCCATTATTCCATGCTGCAAGTGATAACTTAGAAACACTTGGTCGAATTTCTTTGAAATATCCTACATATGTACCTTTCTGGGTAACATGAGAAACGTTGCGGCTCATCGGATTCGTCTCAAATTTGGCATGCATTTACCATGCCAGGAGCTGTTGCTTGGGATTGCCTTTCGCTCACTTGCACTCACAGGTGGCACCACCTGGTGGCAACATCACAAATTCGTTTTCGGGTAATAACTTGAGAACTGACCATCGGATTCTTCTCAAATTTTGTATGAATGTACCGTGACATAAGATGTCGCTTGATAATGCATTTCACTGACTTGCGCCTAGAGGTGGCGTCATCTGGTGTCAAAATCTAAATTTGGTTTCTGGGCAATAACTTGAGGACCCTCATCGGATTCTTCTCAAATTTGGTATGCGGATGTCCCCACGATACCATGTTCCTTGGGATTGTATTTTCCCCGCTTCTCCCTACAGGTGGCGTCTCCTGGTGGAAAAATTTGTTTCCGGACAATAATTTGGCAACTGCTCATCACATTATTCTCAGATTTTGTATTCATATGTGACACACCCCAAATAACATGAACGCCGGTGGGCATCTAGTACCGGCAATAACTTGAGGACCCCTCTTCAGAGTCTCAAAGTTCATATGCCGATACCATGACATGAGATGTCATTTGGGATTGTGTTTTGGCTGCTTGCACCTACAGGTGGTGACTCCTTGTGGCAAAGTCTAAATTTGGTTTCTGGGCAATAGGTTGAGGATGCCTTCATATTCTTGTCAAATTTAGTTTGCAGATAATATGCCATGAGTTGTCTCTTGGGGTTGCATTTCGGTTACATAATTTTCATGCTACATGGTAAGAAAATATATTACAGTAGCAATCAACATTCAGTCAGCCATTCGGAGTTGATCTCAAAACCTGGGAAGGTGGAAAGACCCCTCTGCTTCTTATGCCTGTGAAGTAGCTGTTGCCATCCTCATGAATATCTTCTGAAACCGACAGCGCTTATAAATATTGCTGCCATTTTGGCGGGGGACCTAGCATCCTCTGGCTGCTTGTTCCACCAAAAGTGGGGTTCCCCTTCTCACAATTTCATTGACAAATCTTTCTCCCACATACTTTTTTATGGAACAACTCTAATCACGAAATGACAATAATGACAGACACTGAAGATGAGGTCTTGAATAAACACTTTATTTCTGTTGTGTCCAACTGTAATCCCTTCACAAGATTTCAAGTCTTTCACGGGAGATAATTTGAACTTCTCCTGAATATGCTAATTACATGCCCAAGAACACAATGGAGACTTCTTTTGCTAAAACAAACTAACTGATGAACGTAGAAATCACTGGATATCAGCACTTATGTATCACTAATTTTTCACTCCTGCAGCACCTCTTAAATATAGCCAGAATTTCGTTTTCTGGGTAGTAAGCATTTCTGGGTCATTCTTCGGTTGTACAGGGGGAATATGAGGCCAGATGCTTTGCTCGTCGACGGCCAGTGTCTGTTCCGGGAAATAGTGTTCAAACATCTCAAGGGTCATATGATCTGGTGGCGGGAGAGTGGCAATCTTGTCCAGCTGAAAAATTCATCACATTCAAAATGAGGATTCATTCCTAATTCCACTGTGTGGCATGGGTTAACTGAATGCAACATGATGGAGTGAGTGAGTGAATATGATTTAACATCACTTTCAACACTAATTCAGTCATATCACGAGGTTTGGTTCCATTTCACACCCGGAAACCACACAGGTAGGGTCCTATTCCCTTTAACACCCGGGATTCCACGGGTGGGGTCCTATTCCTTTTCACACCCGGGAACCCCACAGGTAGGGTCCTATTCCCTTTAACACCCGGGATTCCACGGGTGGGGTCCTATTCCTTTTCACACCCGGGAACCCCACAGGTGCCCCAGTTAGTTGCCTCTTACGACAAGCTCTCTGAGGAGCTGAGGCCTATTCTTATCATGATGGGAATGGTATCACCATAAGAAGGCAAAATATTTAGTAATGTTATATCCATGAACAAGGGAATGGTACGGTCATTCCTCTAATAATTCAATCACAGGAAGTGAAATTTCCCACCAAAAAATCTGGGGGCGATCAAACTTATTAGGATATAAACAAGAGCCCCAGGGGCTTCAACACATGCCTGTACATGTGGAATTACACAGGTCCAAATTGTTTAATGGCCTTGGTCCCAATTGGTAGCCAGCAATCCAGAGAATATAACACTTACATGTTGCATTCAATGATAAACTGAAAGGGACTTAATTCTTGGTAAATATGTGACCTTGAAATTAGAGCTGGGAGGTCACATATCCCACACTGAAATCGACAATGATCGACCACAATAAAATATAAAGTTTTCTTCAAATAGATTCAAGTGAGAAAATTGTTCATGAAGGAAGAAAAATGTGAGAAAAGTGAGGAAGTAAACATTTGTTCTTCAGTTAATAAACGGATATAAAGTTCATAAGGGACCCATCTCTCAGTTAAATTAGTAAATTAATGGTTTTTATTTAACAACAGTTAAACTGAATGTAGCTATTTCATACATGCATCAAACAGGGGAGGCAACTCCACAGGAAAAAATGCCATACACATGTAGTGGAGACAACTCTGAATAGTCCAACCAAACAATATATTCAGCTGAACTGGATACATTTTGGGGCTACTGTGACCTTGACCTTTGACCTATTGACCTCAAAATGAATAGAGTTCCTTTTCGCCACGTGAGTAAAGTATAACCAAAGATTGGTACAAATCCATACCATGGAACTGAAGACATCGCACAGGCAACAAATGTTCATTGATGGATTGACGAACAGAACTCGCCATTGCAACTCGCAATCTCATCTTCGACATGAGGCAGCACCTAAAAGGTGCAACAACCCCTCAGCCAGACAGTTTTAGTCAGTGTTTATTGGTACACAATGAATGGAAAATGCATATGTAAAAGCCTGAATGATTTGGTTGAAAGCAGAAGATGCATTAGCAGTGGCTTGTACAAGATGATTAAAATATGATAAATTCAGTGTGGGCTGTTGGATGCATTGGAGAACTATAATAAATAATTTGACATATCGCATACAAAAAATATGGTGAAAGAACAAAAATATTCTGAACTAGAGCCCAAAGGGCTTCAATATACGCCCGTATATCTGGAATTACATTGGTCCAAATTTCAAGGTTGTTTAATCGCCTGGATTCCAATTGGTAGCTAGCAATCCGGAAAAAGGTCTACAATTTTGTGCTTCTGAGAATGTAACATATCACATCTAAAATTGAATGATAAACTAAAATGAGCTGAACTCTTGGAAACTAGGTGACCTTGGAGCAAGAACCGAGAGCTCACATATCCCACAATGAAATCGACAATAGTCAATCACAAGAAAATAGTACTTTTCCTGCAAATGGATTTCTTTCAGACGAGAGAATTTTTCATGAAGGAAGAAGAAAGTGATGAAGTAAGCCTTTGTTCTTGAGTTGATAAACGGGTATGAAGTTCATAAAGGACCCCTCTCCACGTTAAACTAGTAAATGTATGGTTTCTATTTCACAACAGTTTAACTAAATGTAGCTGTTTCAAACATGGGAGACAACTCCACAGGACAAATGCCATATACATGTAGGAGAGAGAACTCTGAATATTCCAACCTAACACAGTCAGCTAAACTTGATTCAATTCTGGGGGACTGTGACCTTGATATTTGACAAATTGATGTATGTCTCCTCTTCGCCATGCGAGTAAGGTATCTGATACCATTCCATACCTTGAAACTAGAGATATCACATGGATGAATGGACAGAACGCAACATCGCATTACATGACCTCGTCTTCGACAGGCATATGAAAATGTGACTTAATGATTTTGGGGGTCAGTGACCTTGACCTTTGACCTTGAACGAAACTTTGATGCATGACACATCGTCTTCCGTCAATGTATCAATGGACACAAAAAAATCATGATTTTGGGGGTCACCGTGACCTTGATATTCGGCCTTGACCTATATTTTGATATGCAACACTTCATTTCCCCCTATTGAATCCACTCACAAACAAGAGCCCAAGGGGCTTCAATATACGCCCGTATATCTGGAATTATATTGGTCCAAATTTCAAGTTTGTTTAATAGCCTTCATTCCAATTGGTAGCTAGCACACCAGAGAAAGGTCTACAATTTTGTACTTCTGAGAATGTAACATATATCACATCTTATACTTGATTCAGTTTTTGATGACTGTGACCTTGACCTTTGATCGATTGATGTATGGCTCCTCTTTGCCATGCGAGTAAGGTATACTCAAAGTTTGGTACCAATCCATACCTTGAAACTAGAGTTATCGCACGGACAACAAATGTTAATGGATGAATGGATAGAACGCAACATCGCATTGCATGACCTCGTCTTCGACAGGCATACGAAAATGTGACTTGTAATGAATTCCTGATTTTGGGGTCACAGTGGCATTGACCTTTGACCTTGACCTAAATTTTGGTACAGGACACATCGTCTTCCCTCAATGTATCAATGGACACAAAAGAAATCATGATTTTTATAAATCTCATTCTCGTTCGGCCTTGACCTACATGTCCCCCTAATGTATCCACTGACAAAAAAAATACTTTTCAAAGATTTCTTGATTCTGAAGTCACAGTGACCTTGACCTAAATTTTGGTACATGATAAACCGTCTCCCCATAATTTCTCAATGGACACAAAAATCATGATTTTTAACAATTTCACAATTTTGGGGTCACAGTGACCTTGACCTTTGACCTTGACCCACATTTTGGTATGTGACACATCGTGTCCCCCTAATGTATCTACTGACACAACAAATTTTATTTGTAATAATTTCCTGATTTTGGGATCAGTGACCTTTGACCTTGACCTATTTTTTTTGGTATGCGACACTTCATTTCCCCCTATTGAATCCACTCATAAAAATTTAGTAATTTTTATTGATTTCCTGATGTTTAGGTCACACTGACCTTTGACCTTGATTCTGGGGTCACAGCGACCTTGACTATGGACCTGGATCTAAATTTCGGTACATGACGAAACGAATCCCCGTAATTTCTCAATGGACTCAAAAAATCATGATTTTTAACAATTCCACGATTTTGGGGTCACAGTGACCTTGACCTTGACCTACATTTTGGTAGGTGACACATTGTGTCCCCCTAATGTATCTACTGGCACAAAAAAATGTTATTTTTAATAATTTCCTGATTTTGGGGTCACACTGACCTTTGACCTTGACCTATTTTTTGGTATGTGACACTTCATTTCCTCCTATTGAATCCACTCACAAAAAATTAGAAATTTTTAATGATTTCGTGATTTTTCAGTCACACTGACCTTTGACCTCTGACCTCGACCTACATTTGGTATGCAACACATCGTTCCCCCCTAGGGCATCCACTCACCAAAAATTAGAACTGTAGATAGAAAACTGTCAACGATCAATGATTTCCTGATTTTAGGCAACAGTGACCTTTGACCTCTGACCTCGACCTGAATTACGGTACGCGAGGCCGACACATCGTCTCCACCTGATGTATCCATTCACAAAAAATTGCAACTGTGGATAGAAAACATCCAGAGATATAGACCGGACACGAACACTTCACTGATTTCCTGTTTTTCAGGCCAGTGACCTTTGACCTCTGACCTTCATTTTTGTACGCGACACATAGTCTCTCCGTAGGGTATCCACTCACCAAAAATTGGAACTGTAAATAGAAAACTGTTCCAGATATAGACCGGACACGGGGGACGGACAGACGGACGGATGGATGGACGGACAGACGGACGGAAACCGCCATCACATAATACATCCGCCTTTTTGGCGGGCGTATAACAAAAACAAAAGGCTTCAAGCCATTCTGGCTTTGAGCCCCAATAATAATAATCTGAACAATTATAAAAGTCTTCCAATTTCCATTGGAAGCCTAGTAATATAGAGTTTTTGATTGCAAAAACTGTATGAATCCCTGTGTACCTGTTGATTGTATGTCTCTTCTCATCTGTGATCAAGCAGATTCCGAGAATGAGGATGAGGATGGGTGGATGGCAATCCAAACAGCCTTGTGATAATTGCCAAACAGCCTTGTGATATGAATAATATGTTTCATGGACATCAAAGTGTACATCATTCAACAATACTGTGCACCAAATTTGAAGTCTCTAGAGGCAACGGTTTGGCTTCTAGACGGGTCACAAGAATTGTTGACGACTGAAGACCCGACGACTGACGATCCGATGACAGACCGGATGGACGACCGGACGTACATGCACTCAACAAACTTGCATGCCAAATTTGAAGTCCCTAGCTGAGACTGTTTGGCTTCTATCATGTTCACATCGCCATATGGACATTTTGCGCTACATAGCCATGGAATGGATGTGTTATTGACCCCAAGAACTGAAAAGATAGCTTATGAAATTTGTAGAATGTTAGCAGAATTTCTCTCCGCAGATGCCTGAAGTCAAGTTTTGCTGTCGTAATAACACAGGAAGGAAGCAATCAGAGATTGCTCAATCGTATGCCCCCCCTTCCACTTTAATCTGACACTGCCCCGCCATTGTTCTGTTCTTTATTGGTTGGTGGAGGCCTAATTTGGATAATTATAAAAATTCTGTTTCAGTCACTTTTTTGCCATGCCTGACATAATACATATTCCAAGTGTCAAGCAACAAGTGATAATATGATGCTTCGATGCAAGATGGTCACCAGGGCTTTCGCCAAATCCGAAAATGTGACCTGGTCATGAGACCTACATTCCTTGGGAGTATATTGTGGTGAAATTATGAAGCGATCAGTGAATTTTGCACCCAATTCACTGTTTTTGGGGCAATTTCATACTTCAGGACCTATGTTGTTTGCTTTGGAATGTAGAATAACATATAATATAGCCATTGTCCTGGTTCAAATCGGTTATGGCATGAGATCCAGCTTGGACAAATGAATATATCCCATTCACTTAGGTTTAAACAAAGGGCCATAACTCTTGAAAATATAACCGAAAACAGAGAACTTAACGCTGCACATCTATGAGTCACTGACCACATATCATGCAAATTTCGTACTTGTTCATACAATATTGACCGAGATCGAGCCCTACAAATCCCAATTCACAAAGATTTGAAGAAAAAAGGGCCATAACTCTTGAAAATATAAGCGAAATGTGGAGAAACTTCACGCTGCACAACTACAGGGCACTGACCACATATCCTGCACATTTCATAATTGTTCATACAATATTAACCGAGATCCAGCCCGGACAAGTTCCAATTCACAAAGATTTGAAGAAAAAAGGGCCATAACTCTTGAAAATATATGCGAAACGCGGAGAAACTTCACGCTGCACAACTACAGGGCACTGACCACACATCCTGCAAATTTCATAATTGTCCATACAATATTACCCGAGATCCAGCCCGGACAAGTCCCAATTCACGGAGAATTCAGGAACAAAGGGCCATAACTCTTGAAAATATAAGCGAAACGTGGAGAAACTTTACGCTGCACAACTGTGGGTCACTGACCACATATCATGCAAATTTCATACTTGTCCATACAATATTAACCAAGATCCAGCCCGGACAAGTCCCATTCACAGAGATTTCAGAAAAAGGGCCATAACTCTTGAAAATTATACCGGAACTCGAAAAAAAACTCTACGCTGCACAACTATGAGCCACTGGCCACATTCCATGCAAGTTTCAATCCTGTCCATCAAATATTAACCGAGATATTGCCCGGACAAGAAATTCGGACGGACAGACGGATGGACGGACAGACGGATGGACAGACGGACGGACAAAGCGATCGCTATATGCCCCCCCTCTAGTTAGAGGGGGGGCATAATTAAAAGAAATGGGGAAAGAAAAAGCCAAAAATAGCCAAAAATAGATGAAGACCCAATTTCAAATGTCTGTCAATGCTGTTTTACATTACTTTTGACTCAGATGAGCATTAGCAAGAAAACTAAGGTATTTTTTCCGTTCGAAACACAGCGTTTTGTACAGAATTAAAAGAATTACTTTTTGGTTAACACCGGAGGGAGTCTGTCGTATGTTTTCGAAACAACTCCTTTTTTGGCATAGAAAAAGGGGAGGAGTTTGGTGATTTTGTTAACCTGACCATGTCAGTTAACCATGATAATGCATACTGTCTTTCATCTGTGGGAACCCAGTCCCTGCCTGGGCCCCTTTGGGCTGTATAGGAGCACAGTCAGCGGTTACCAACTATTTGTTATTTGCATCATCCACTGACGCTGAACAATGAACAATGGCAGCCAGCATCTCTGACAGGTATCCCGTTCTTGTCAGTCACTATCTTTCATTTATGCCAGATCATGTGACCGTGTAGGCCGTTCACTCCTCTAACAGCATTGCTGATTGGATTGAGATGTTTATTGATAGTCGCGGTTGATTGGCTGAATTGATGACTGTCAAAAAAAGCTCTACCCTCAGTTTAGCTATTAAAGAGGACAGAGCCTCGATCAGTGAATCAAGGATTTGGCCCATGCAAATGAGTGTCTATATGTAACCATAATGGTACCACTCTTTGGTCGTCAATGGATAAACCTGGTATCCCTGCTGCTATCAGGAACCATTCCCATTATGGCGAAGACATTTCCTTCATTAAATATGAGAAAAATAAATCAATTATTTGACTTTCTACTGATTTTTTTTAATTTACCATGGATTGGGCAAATACGATATCCTTCTTTACACTGTCCACAAATGTTTTGCTCTGGACCTCCTACAAAAACAGGAAATACATGAGTATGAAATAGTTTGGACATAAAAATATATAATAACTTAGATAATACAAAGTATAAATACCAGTACTCAATATTTCAAATTCAGGTAATAAGTTGCAATAAAGTC
>JAVTVY010008232.1:0-42794 GCA_036873755.1 Hanleya hanleyi | reverse complement strand
CGTTAGGCAACCTCTGCCAAAGAAGAGAATTGGTTTCATTTTGTTTTGTCTCTGTTGTGACAAATAATCGAAGGACAGCGTTATGTGTTTGGAGTATGATTTGTGTTCGGTTTCGCTGCGAGTTTGATTTTAACTCGGGACCTAATAAGGTGCTGTTCAGAGGAACTATTTGGGTGCCTGTGCACCTCTTTCTCAAAGCAGGGGAAAAGGCCAAAAGTATGACGTTATTTGTACGAACGCGCATTACTCTTTATCTTTTGGCAACGCCTGTCAAGATGTTTGTCAGGTTGTATCACTTTATCTTACCCCTGATCCACGGAAGCAGCTGACAGAAAACAATGGATTGGCGTGATTGGCTCTTGTAACTGCCCGCGGAAAAATGCTAAAAATCTATTACTTATAAACATATAGTATTCCATGGTTGACATGGCTTGGGTTTCGATGTTTCCTTTCTATTTCTCAAGAAATCATATGAATTTTCCGTGAATTGTCTTCCTTTCTATATGGAATCACAAAAGAAACTCTGAAAAGCTACTTTGAAATACGGACATCTTCAAGCCAAAATTCGGAAAGTCACAGAGAAAATCGAAGAAGTTGGGGAAACGCCGAAAACTACTGGGAAATACGCGTTAAATGATTTACACCGCGATGTAAATATTTCATCGGTGTGTAGGTTACAAACCATTAAAAAACGGCCTTACTTGATATGCAGTAAATCGACTGCGCACATCTTGAGAAAAGTATATCACCTAATATTCACCGCCACAAAACTACGACTTCAGGTCCTTGGCTTTTTCGCTCAAACATATGGAAAGTCGTCACCATTTTTTTTCAGATACGGCTGGCAAAAATTAGGTAATTCTGCTCGACACAATCAGAGTGAATATTGGAGCCGTGCAATCAAACTGTTCCAGTGTTTTTCCCCTATTAAAATTTTGAAAGGTTTCAATATTCTGTAGTGTTGAATATGAAAGAAACATTTTAAAATATATCACAAACCTTTTCTCGCCAGTCAATTATCATGACCAATCAAATTTAACCACAAATCAAATCTTGATTATAATTTGTCGGGTTTTCGTAACAATTTCTTCGCTTTTCTTCTAAGTTTTTCGAGTTTTCGTCTCTCAACGAAAGTAAAAGTAATATCCAGAAGGGAGTAAACTGATAAAAATCTAAGAAAATTAGGAAGAATTCCTTTAAGAAATTCAAAGTTAACAGAAAATTATAGGAATAACTCTGATGTTCCCTGTTATGTGGGGTATCGAACGTAATATATGAACAGGCGTACTATGGACCACAGTATACGTTATACAGTAAGAAAGTCATATCTCTCGAGATGTACTAGGTTTACCACATAAACATTAAGAAATTTTAATACATATATGTTCATATCTGGGGAGTAGTCTTGCAACGAAAATAACACGTTTGATTAAAAGACATCGCAGACTATAGACTATTTTATTGCAAGAAAAACTAGATTTAATCTATTAACACCTCTGCATGGTGCTACCATCCTCATTCAAACAAGTTTAACCCTTTCTGCCCTGGGCGATTTGAGGAGTGTACTGCAGCCTGGGGGAGAGGAGAAAGGCTGCTCCCCCCGCCCTCTTAAATATTTTCGTTATCTTTGAGGCTAGGTTGTTAAAACTCAGCAAATTGTATCCTTGGGTCAAGCTCTAGAAAACGTTTTTAAAAAACCCAAAATGGCCGCATTCATGAAGCCATTCTCCCAGGTGGTATTATTCGTCAGATTTTTCTGTCAGATTTTATGTGGATGCAATTTTCTTCGCAAAAAAATATATATATATAATAAATAATTATCTGGTATGAAATATATTAATGTTCTGCACACTCTTATCCACAGAAAAGCACAAATTTGGTAAATAAAAGAAAGAATTCCTCACTTTTGTTATACCCCACATGGGTGCTATTTTGAATTATTCATGAGCCTATGCTCTTGGGATTGTGCAAATATGATAAAAATGAACCCAATGTGATAGGCTACACAGTCACAAAATGTCAGCCCTCAAACTTTCTCCGTTTCGAAGCACGAGCGAAATGGGGGATGCAATCCACCTATCCTCATGGCTATAGATAGGGTTGATCAGAAATCACAGCGATCAATTTTGCGATTTTGGGAACACTGCCAAACACGTTAACCAACTCAACACAACTATAAAATCATGAATTGTTTTATTTCAAATTTCTGTAAGTTTGCGATAAATATCACACACGCGCTAGTGACGATGTGTACCTCTGCATGCTCTGTATGTTTGGTAGGTGTGTTCCTAATCTAGCTGAACAGTTTTTTCTTTCAGGTCTACACCTGAAGTTCAATAATCACACACAAACAGCGCATCCCAACGAATATGAATCAACCCAAGAATCTAGTTTGATGGAAGATCATCAGATAATATACATACATCATCAAGGATTTAACCTTCGTGGAACAATTTTTTGTTTATTTCTGTTTATATCTAATGGATATACCGGTATGTGCTATATAAATGTCTAAATTAAGATAAAGGTCATTATAATATTGATGAGCAGAAGGAAGTCATTGATGACGAAAATCGGTTATCGAATATTAATGGAACACCGGTATGATATATAGTGCCTGTTATGGCCTTCCTATCACACGTCGATTCAAGAAACAACACAACGGAATGTACCGAAAATCCCCGAATGTCTCGTGACGTCACACCCGACTGAAGCACGTTACGTTACGCAACATGCATTCCATGAAATGGTGACGTCACAATGAGGTGACTTCGGAGGACCGGTATCCAAGGAATACACAGTCTGTGTACAGAATCACATTGTGAATACTCTCTCTAGATATCCTGATCTATTTACGAAGCTGTAGTCATCAAAGACAATGCCACTGTTCAGTAAGTACCTCTAAGGCTATGTCAGTTATCCTTAGTATATGGTAATGAACTTTATTCAATGGTTATGGAGTTAACTGCAAGTTAGAGTCAGATTTTTAGTGCTAGTGTTTACCCAAGTAGCTCTCAAGCATGCCAAAGCCAGTTTAGAGATGCAAGAACTGAGGTTTGTCAGTTTCCTAACTCTTGTAATCTGACAGACTGTTTTAAGAACGTTCCTTTACACCGAACTAATCTGCAGCTTTACAATCGCACCATTAACACGTTTCTAAGCCTTTTGGGTGACTCTCCTTCGCCATATCCGGAGAGTTCCTTTCGGCATTTGAGACGGCGAAATTTCTTAGATTTGACAGGTTTTATCATAAACAGCATGCAGTAATGTTAAATGTATGGTTCTTTCATGCCCCGCCCATGTTTAGCTACTGTATCCGTATTGTTGGGTGGTTGCTAAATTAGTTTCATTTCTCTTTGTCAGGATTTTTCGGCCGTCCTAGGAGATATAAAACGGGTAAGTTTTCTAATTATCCTTTACTTAGCTCATCATTTATTATCTACTGTATGCTATTAGGGTAACAAGTATCTTTCTTCAAAATCAATGTTCAAATCAATTATTTCAAAACTATGTTATATTGTAGGACAGCCGCATGCTAGAAGCATATGTATGAGGTTTCATTATACATTTAGCAAGCATTTGTGTGTCGGTTCAGTCAAGTCTTGATGTTCTGGAAGAAAACATACTGAAATCCTTAGATGTTATATCTCCGAATGTAACCTGTTTTCTAGATCAAAGACAAAGAAAGATGGACGAGGTCATTCTTGAAATGAATACCTACTTGTCCAAGATCGCAGTCTTAGAAAAGGAACTGGCCAAGAATAGAGATAGACTGAGCAAAATGGAGAAGATGGACTTGAATGAAAAAACTGGCCAAGGTAAGAATGTCAAAGATCAATCATATGTTCTATACTCGCTGCACATTAAATAAAGCAGTAGATATAGGATTGGATCTGTGTTCAGCAGTTCGACCAGTGCGCAATGAAGATGTTAGCTTTGTCAGTATAGCTGGTTTCTGTCGCTTTTCGTGCAGGACATTCTTCTGGTTCTACACATTTGTTTCATCGGAGGGTCACAAGTCTTTTTAACCGACGACTGGAAATCAGCGACTTTGATTCACTGACTTTTACACATGTTTGTAAGTCGACGACTCAAGTCTCTAATGGCCATCCATGATGTTTCGACTTAAGCATAAGCAATATCTCCCCCAGGAGATTCCACACAGTACTGTCCCATAATCTGTATGTTATACTTTCGCCAGATGGTTTCGTGATCCTTAGACTGCCATATATAACTTGTATTTACAGATTCGGACAACACAGAGGATGCAAATAAGAACAACAATATGATCCAAACAACCGACATGAAGATACCCGGAAGTGGAGATTTCAGAAATGTGGGTTTCGTCGGTTTAAAGTTGTTTGGGATTGTTTGCACCTAATACTGCACGCACTCAGAGCTGGACGTCAATCTTTTTTCTTTTTATTTCTGAGCAGATTGTAAAATATTGGACGTCGTATTATTGTGATGTTGTGAATGCTAATTTCACACATTTCTGAACAACTCTTTCAGCGAAAGTTCAAACATTGGATAATAAAGTAATACTTCTTTTCCCAGGAAAAAGACTTCCACACCGAAATCGTTGACAACAGCAGAGCAGGACAATACGGTAACTTCTTTGAAACTTTATTTTTCCTTATGAACGGACGGATGGATTAAGATTCTTACGCTTAGCATTTGTGTGTTTGATGCTGCTCATTCACGGGTTGATGATGATCATTTGTAGGTTTGCGGTGATCATTTGTGGGTGGGTGATGATCATTTACGGGTTGAAGGTGATAAGTTCACCACGAGCAGGTGGTGATCATTTACGGGTTAATATTGAATGGAACAGATATATGTTCTCTAGTTACCATGTGAAACAGTTCTGATTGTTTCCTCCAATGTTCATTCAATTCATGTCATGATTACTGTTCGTTGTAGAATTTCTGGAGAGGAAGATGACGTCCACCGAGAATATATATCCAACTGACAGCAAATCATCAAACTCCAATGGCAACGCACTAAAGACGAAAACCTCAGGACGATTTATTCGCGCCGTCTTCGATTTTATTCTCTGGAAACGTTCACGGGCTGCTGTTGGAAATGTTTAAATTATTATTATGAACAATATTAAGCTGGAGCTTTGATCGTGGACCAAGTCAATATACGGCAATAATAGACCCTCTGATAACAGTGGATAATGTATTTATCCAGATGTTACTGGATACTCTGAAGATCAGATGAATAATTATAAGTATAATTTATAAGTTTTTATAAAAATGCGCAAATATAAGTGCGGAAATTGCTAATTTAAGTTTGTTATTGTATAGTGCCAAATATATCATAATTTGTTAATATATCTACGTTATTTCAATAAATATGAACCTAGAAACAAACGTCTTTTGCTTCTTTATCTGTTCACTATGTACATTGGTGTTTGACAGAACGACGACAGCAGGCCCTATACACTCTCCGATGACATGCCGATTGTCATTTTGAATTACATGCAAACGGTAAAACTTGTATTGGGGATTGTGTCTATAAGATGAAACTCCCTGATGAATGAGACGACGACCGTTATTAGATAATTGGTTACAGTTTCGTTTAGCATTGCCTTAATTGTAATTACTAATTGGTGGTCTGCTGACGTGGCTACATCAGACCGCTACTTATAGGAACATCCGTTAGGCAACCTCTGCCAAAGAAGAGAATTGGTTTCATTTTGTTTTGTCTCTGTTGTGACAAATAATCGAAGGACAGCGTTATGTGTTTGGAGTATGATTTGTGTTCGGTTTCGCTGCGAGTTTGATTTTAACTCGGGACCTAATAAGGTGCTGTTCAGAGGAACTATTTGGGTGCCTGTGCACCTCTTTCTCAAAGCAGGGGAAAAGGCCAAAAGTATGACGTTATTTGTACGAACGCGCATTACTCTTTATCTTTTGGCAACGCCTGTCAAGATGTTTGTCAGGTTGTAGCACTTCATCTTACCCCTGATCCACGGAGGCAGCTGACAGAAAACAATGGGTTGGCGTGATTGGCTCTTGTAACTGCCCGCGGAAAAATGCTAAAAATCTATTACTTATAAACATAGTATTCCATGGGTGACATGGCTTGGATTTCGATGTTTCCTTTCTATTTCTCAAGAAATCATATGAATTTTCCGTGAATTGTCTTCCTTTCTATAAGATGGAATCACAAAAGAAACTCTGAAAAGCTACTTTGAAATACGGACATCTTCAAGCCAAAATTCGGAAAGTCACAGAGAAAATCGAAGAAGTTGGGAAAACGCCGAAAACTACTGGGAAATACGCGTTAAATGATTTACACCGCGATGTAAATATTTCATCGGTGTGTAGGTTACAAACCATTAAAAAACGGCCTTACTTGATATGCAGTAAATCGACTACGCACATCTTGAGGAAAGTATATCACCTAATATTCACCGCCACAAAACTACGACTTCAGGTCCTTGGCTTTTTCGCTCAAACATATGGAAAGTCGTCACCATTTTTTTCCAGAGACGGCTGGCAAAAATTAGGTGATTCTGCTCGACACAATCAGAGTGAATATTGGAGCCGTGCAAACAAACTGTTCCAGTGTTTTTCCCCTATTAAAATTTTGAAAGGTTTCAATATTCTGTAGTGTTGAATATGAAAGAAACATTTTAAAATATATCACAAACCTTTTCTCGCCAGTCAGTTATCATGACCAATCAAATTTAACCACAAATCAAATCTTGATTATAATTTGTCGGGTTTTCGTAACAATTTCTTCACTTTTCTTCTAGGTTTTTCGAGTTTTCGTCTCTCAACGAAAGTAAAAGTAATATCCAGAAGGGAGTAAACTGATAAAAATCTAAGAAAATTAGGAAGAATTCCTTTAAGAAATTCAAAGTTAACAGAAAATTATAGGAATAACTCTGATGTTCCCTGTTATGTGGGGTATCGAACGTAATATATGAACAGGCGTACTATGGACCACAGTATACGTTATACAGGAACAAAGTCATATCTCTCGAGATGTACTAGGTTTACTACATACACTGTAAAAATTGGCGACATGTTTAACGTCTCAAAATGAAACATGATTTTGTCCCAACTTTTGGGACATGTGAGTACGTACATATGTCATTTGGAAACGGCTTCATGTTTCAATTTGAAACACGTGTCATCCTCATATGTGTTAATGATGTCTCAATATGGGCATGTCGTCGTTAAACATGTGTCCGTGACATCCTGCACAGTGAAACATGTGTTGTATGTACATCTCTCAATCTGAAACATGCTACGGTCGACTACATGTTTCAAAATGAAACGTCTAAGCCCAAACATGACTTTGTCTCAACTTGTCCGAACATGTCTCAAACTTGGAAGTGATTCAAAATAGTCTATCTCCCATTACATGTTTCATCACATCGCCAGATCGCCTGTGAAAGAAACAGAAATACACGAATCGGTTATTAAATTCAACTTGCATCACTTTTTATTCTCTTATCTTCGATGGAAGTCCAACTCGGGTGTAAAAACCAACAATAACGATAGGCTACAGACAGGAACATATACAATAGACAATCTTGCTCCTCAGGTTAACAATGAATGTGATCATTCCAGATAGATATATGTTCGATACATCAATTCCTGATGTGAACCCATTTATCATGGCGCGTAAATTGTTCATGACAATAATGTGCTCCTGTTTTGGTGAACTAGATCACAGATTTACACCAAATGGTACATTTACATTCAGATATTAACCAAAATAATAATTTACTCAAGTTGCCACATCGGTCTGTTGACATGACACAGCCTAATCCAGCTCACAGGAAGCAGCTCTCAACAGGGATACTATATTGCATACAGATATTGACCATAATTGCTGACTTAGATACATGAATGTCTGTAACGTGAAAATGATTCGATCATTCATTCATCTGCTCGCGGTAAATATCTCCGAGTGAGAGTCGTTGAAATTCCATTTCGTTTCGGGAAATGGAATACGGATCGCAGATGATTATTAAGATAACGGAGTCCTGGACTCGTCTCGAGTTGTCGCAACAGTGGTCACAGTCAGGGAGGAAGGGGGGAAATTGTTTTACACACCAACAATATTCAATATTTTCTTAAAGATAAAAAAATAATATCCCCTATTTCCTCCTGGTTTCATCTTCGCATATCCAAGTCGAACACCACCCGTGTTGCCTTGGCTGAACATATAAACACAATATCTGATTAGAATATGAGTTTGATGATGTCATAGCTCTATAAATATTCCGTGATCCATATTAGGAGGAATGCAATGTATGACCTCTTTAAAATTCAATTTTGATTGACTATTCGAAAGAAATTAACATCTATACAACCACCACTTGCCATATTTGGAAATCGCAGAGGCTGACATCAAAGAAACTCCTCGCTGCACTGTGTTGGCAAGCACCTATCTTGATTGGCTATATGACATCATGTGTGTTTCCTAGTTTTTACCAATTTACTCTATTCAATAGATCAAGGTAAATGACGAAACATTAATGTAGATGAACTGTGAAGATGCCTGCATGGTTTGGTGTCATTTGCGTCATACAATGGCCGAATCCCGCGCAAGGCTGTAATCGTATATAGAGCAATCGTGTTGTCCAGAAAATACCCTGATGCGCTACACATATTTAAAATACTGGATGTAGCTCTGATCACACAAAGAACACAGTTGTTGTTTCTCCCAACGCGAGCCCTCCATGATGCCCTATCAATGTCACTCTCTTTTTTTATAGCGACACTGCTGTGTATTTTTTTGGGTATGAATCATTGGCAAATTTCAAGTGACGATCATTTGGGGTACCAGAAAAGTGGTGTTTTACCTTTTTCTTCGAGATTTTTTTTTGTGTGGATAAAAGAATGCGTGAGCTATTTTATTTCACATCAGATAATTCTTCCATAATGTACTATGTAGTTTACTTCGCAGAACCTGGCACAAATAAACAAAATGGAAAATCTGACCGAAAAATCGACCAAAAAATCATATTTAGAATATGACGTAACTGCGCAGTGTTCAAGGATTGAATTTTTTTTATTTTTGCGCTTTCTAGCAGAGCTGACCCCAAGATATATTTCGTGGGCTTTTAGAATCAAAGAGTGAAAAAATATTTAGAGGGGAGGAGGCGTCTCTTCCTAGGCCTTGGCAGGGCCCAAACAATCAAATACCCTAGACCTGGAAGAGTTAGATTACGATGGAAGTAATTCAGTTAAATTGGTCGGTCTGTTTATTCCCAATACCGACAGATATATTCACGATCGCTAAAGACCAGAAATAAATTTTTGGAAGCCAGTGCTTCCATACACCAGACAACATTATCCGTCTTTTATACTGTGTTCCTTGAGACATGTCGCTTTTGCGACTCGGTTGTACGTGTTTCGGCTTTGATGTTTCAAACAGCTATTCGGGTCATTATAGTGAAACGGCAACGCGATTGAAACATGTCACAAACCTCAAATAGCTGTATTTTCACGTTTTGAGACATGTTTTCATGGGAAAACAGGGTGAAACATGTAGCATTATGAAGCATCTCACATGTTACCCATCTCAAAATGAAACGCTAAACATGTAACCACTTTTTGCAGTGTAAACATTAAGAAATTTTAATACATATATGTTCATATCTGGGGAGTAGTCTTACAACGAAAATAACACGTTTGATTAAAAGACATCGCAGACTAGACTATTTTATTGCAAGAAAAACTAGATTTAATCTATTAACACCTCTGCAGGGTGCTACCATCCTCATTCAAACAAGTTTAACCCTTTCTGGCCTGGGCGATTTGAGGAGTGTACTGCAGCCTGGGGGAGAGGAGAAAGGCTGCCCCCCCCCCCCCCCCGCCCTCTTAAATATTTTCGTTATCTTTGAGGCTAGGTTGTTAAAACTCAGCAAATTGTATCCTTGGGTCAAGCTCTAGAATACGTTTTTAAAAAACCCAAAATGGCCGCATTCATGAAGCCATTCTCCCAGGTGGTATTATTCGTCAGATTTTTCTGTCCGATTTTATGTGGATGCAATTTTCTTCGCAAAAAAATATATATATATAATAAATAATTATCTGGTATGAAATATATTAATGTTCTGCACACTCTTATCCACAGAAAAGCACAAATTTGGTAAATAAAAGAAAGAATTCCTCACTTTTCTTATACCCCACATGGGTGCTATTTTGAATTATTCATGAGCCTATGCTCTTGGGATTGTGCAAATATGATAAAAATGAACCCAATGTGATAGGCTACACAGTCACAAAATGTCAGCCCTCAAACTTTCTCCGTTTCGAAGCACGAGCGAAATGGGGGATGCAATCCACCTATCCTCATGGCTATAGATAGGGTTGATCAGAAATCACAGCGATCAATTTTGCGATTTTGGGAACACTGCCAAACACGTTAACCAACTCAACACAACTATAAAATCATGAATTGTTTTATTTCAAATTTCTGTAAGTTTGCGATAAATATCACACACGCGCTAGTGACGATGTGTACCTCTGCATGCTCTGTATGTTTGGTAGGTGTGTTCCTAATCTAGCTGAACATTTTTTCTTTCAGGTCTACACCTAAAGTTCAATAATCACACACAAACAGCGCATCCCAACGAATATGAATCAACCCAAGAATCTAGTTTGATGGAAGATCATCAGATAATATACATACATCATCAAGGATTTAACCTTCGTGGAACAATTTTTTGTTTATTTCTGTTGATATCTAATGGATATACCGGTATGTGCTATATAAATGTCTAAATTAAGATAAAGGTCATTATAATATTGATGAGCAGAAGGAAGTCATTGATGACGACAATCGGTTATCGAATATTAATGGAACACCGGTATGATATATAGTGCCTGTTATGGCCTTCCTATCACACGTCGATTCAAGAAACAACACAACGGAATGTACCGAAAATCCCCGAATGTCTCGTGACGTCACACCCGACTGAAGCACGTTACGTTACGCAACATGCATTCCATGAAATGGTGACGTCACAATGAGGTGACTTCGGAGTACCGGTATCCAAGGAATACACAGTCTGTGTACAGAATCACATTGTGAATACTCTGTCTAGATATCCTGATCTATTTACGAAGCTGTAGTCATCAAAGACAATGCCACTGTTCAGTAAGTACCTCTAAGGCTATGTCAGTTATCCTTAGTATATGGTAATGAACTTTATTCAATGGTTATGGAGTTAACTGCAAGTTAGAGTCAGATTTTTAGTGCTAGTGTTTACCCAAGTAGCTCTCAAGCATGCCAAAGCCAGTTTAGAGATGCAAGAACTGAGGTTTGTCAGTTTCCTAACTCTTGTAATCTGACAGACTGTTTTAAGAACGTTCCTTTACACCGAACTAATCTGCAGCTTTACAATCGCACCATTAACACGTTTCTAAGCCTTTTGGGTGACTCTCCTTCGCCATATCCGGAGAGTTCCTTTCGGCATTTGAGACGGCGAAATTTCTTAGATTTGACAGGTTTTATCATAAACAGCATGCAGTAATGTTAAATGTATGGTTCTTTCATGCCCCGCCCATGTTTAGCTACTGTATCCGTATTGTTGGGTGGTTGCTAAATTAGTTTCATTTCTCTTTGTCAGGATTTTTCGGCCGTCCTAGGAGATATAAAACGGGTAAGTTTTCTAATTATCCTTTACTTAGCTCATCATTTTTATCTACTGTATGCTATTAGGGTAACAAGTATCTTTCTTCAAAATCAATGTTCAAATCAATTATTTCAAAACTATGTTATATTGTAGGACAGCCGCATGCTAGAGGCATATGTATGAGGTTTCATTATACATTTAGCAAGCATTTGTGTGTCGGTTCAGTCAAGTCTTGATGTTCTGGAAGAAAACATACTGAAATCCTTAGATGTTATATCTCAGAATGTAACCTGTTTTGCAGATCAAAGACAAAGAAAGATGGACGAGGTCATTCTTGAAATGAATACCTACTTGTCCAAGATCGCAGTCTTAGAAAAGGAACTTGCCAAGAATAGAGATAGACTGAGCAAAATGGAGAAGATGGACTTGAATGGAAAAACTGGCCAAGGTAAGAATGTCAAAGATCAATCATATGTTCTATACTCGCTGCACATTAAATAAAGCAGTAGATATAGGATTGGATCTGTGTTCAGCAGTTCGACCAGTGCGCAATGAAGATGTTAGCTTTGTCAGTATAGCTGGTTTCTGTCGCTTTTCGTGCAGGACATTCTTCTGGTTCTACACATTTGTTTCATCGGAGGGTCACAAGTCTTTTTAACCGACGACTGGAAATCAGCGACTTTGATTCACTGACTTTTACACATGTCTGTAAGTCGACGACTCAAGTCTCTAATGGCCTTCCATGATGTTTCGACTTAAGCATAAGCAATATCTCCCCCAGGAGATTCCACACAGTACTGTCCCATAATCTGTATGTTATACTTTCGCCAGATGGTTTCGTGATCCTTAGACTGCCATATATAACTTGTATTTACAGATTCGGACAACACAGAGGATGCAAATAAGAACAACAATATGATCCAAACAACCGACATGAAGATACCCGGAAGTGGAGATTTCAGAAATGTGGACGAGTCAGATGAAAATCTTCAGCATAACATCGGAGCGATGACCTGGCTTGAGAGGATGGTATGACATGCCAATTCGCAAATCCGATCCTTGCGTAGTTCTCAATTCTAATGAAAACTTTCATGAAACTTAGCTACCATAGATTTAATATCGTCATACTTTTGTAAGCTTTCGTCGGTTTAAAGTTGTTTGGGATTGTTTGCACCTAATACTGCACGCACTCAGAGCTGGACGTAAATCTTTTTTCTTTTTATTTCTGAGCAGATTGTAAAATATTGGACGTCGTATTATTGTGATGTTGTGAATGCTAATTTCACACATTTCTGAACAACTCTTTCAGCGAAAGTTCAAACATTGGATAATAAAGTAATACTTCTTTTCCCAGGAAAAAGACTTCCACACCGAAATCGTTGACAACAGCAGAGCAGGACAATACGGTAACTTCTTTGAAACTTTATTTTTCCTTATGAACGGACAAATGGATTAAGATTCTTACGCTTAGCATTTGTGTGTTTGATGCTGCTCATTCACGGGTTGATGATGATCATTTGTAGGTTTGCGGTGATCATTTGTGGGTGGGTGATGATCATTTACGGGTTGAAGGTGATAAGTTTACCACGAGCAGGTGGTGATCATTTACGGGTTAATATTGAATGGAACAGATATATGTTCTCTAGTTACCATGTGAAACAGTTCTGATTGTTTCCTCCAATGTTCATTCAATTCATGTCATGATTACTGTTCGTTGTAGAATTTCTGGAGAGGAAGATGACGTCCACCGAGAATATATATCCAACTGACAGCAAATCATCAAACTCCAATGGCAACGCACTAAAGACGAAAACCTCAGGACGATTTATTCGCGCCGTCTTCGATTTTATTCTCTGGAAACGTTCACGGGCTGCTGTTGGAAATGTTTAAATTATTATTATGAACAATATTAAGCTGGAGCTTTGATCGTGGACCAAGTCAATATACGGCAATAATAGACCCTCTGATAACAGTGGATAATGTATTTATCCAGATGTTACTGGATACTCTGAAGATCAGATGAATAATTATAAGTATAATTTATAAGTTTTTATAAAAATGCGCAAATATAAGTGCGGAAATTGCTAATTTAAGTTTGTTATTGTATAGTGCCAAATATATCATAATTTGTTAATATATCTACGTTATTTCAATAAATATGAACCTAGAAACAAACGTCTTTTGCTTCTTTATCTGTTCACTATGTACATTGGTGTTTGACAGAACGACGACAGCAGGCCCTATACACTCTCCGATGACATGCCGATTGTCATTTTGAATTACATGCAAACGGTAAAACTTGTATTGGGGATTGTGTCTATAAGATGAAACTCCCTGATGAATGAGACGACGACCGTTATTAGATAATTGGGTACAGTTTCGTTTAGCATTGCCTTAATTGTGAATTACTAATTGGTGGTCTACTGACGTGGATACATCAGAATACTACTTAAAAAAAGTTCTGACCCGTTGACCACGTTAGGCAACCTCTGCCAAAGAAGAGAATTGGTTTCATTTTGTTTTGTCTCTGTTGTGACAAATAATCGAAGGACAGCGTTATGTGTTTGGAGTATGATTTGTGTTCGGTTTCGCTGCGAGTTTGATTTTAACTCGGGACCTAATAAGGTGCTGTTCAGAGGAACTATTTGGGTGCCTGTGCACCTCTTTCTCAAAGCAGGGGAAAAGGCCAAAAGTATGACGTTATTTGTACGAACGCGCATTACTCTTTATCTTTTGGCAACGCCTGTCAAGATGTTTGTCAGGTTGTATCACTTTATCTTACCCCTGATCCACGGAAGCAGCTGACAGAAAACAATGGATTGGCGTGATTGGCTCTTGTAACTGCCCGCGGAAAAATGCTAAAAATCTATTACTTATAAACATATAGTATTCCATGGTTGACATGGCTTGGGTTTCGATGTTTCCTTTCTATTTCTCAAGAAATCATATGAATTTTCCGTGAATTGTCTTCCTTTCTATATGGAATCACAAAAGAAACTCTGAAAAGCTACTTTGAAATACGGACATCTTCAAGCCAAAATTCGGAAAGTCACAGAGAAAATCGAAGAAGTTGGGGAAACGCCGAAAACTACTGGGAAATACGCGTTAAATGATTTACACCGCGATGTAAATATTTCATCGGTGTGTAGGTTACAAACCATTAAAAAACGGCCTTACTTGATATGCAGTAAATCGACTGCGCACATCTTGAGAAAAGTATATCACCTAATATTCACCGCCACAAAACTACGACTTCAGGTCCTTGGCTTTTTCGCTCAAACATATGGAAAGTCGTCACCATTTTTTTCCAGATACGGCTGGCAAAAATTAGGTAATTCTGCTCGACACAATCAGAGTGAATATTGGAGCCGTGCAATCAAACTGTTCCAGTGTTTTTCCCCTATTAAAATTTTGAAAGGTTTCAATATTCTGTAGTGTTGAATATGAAAGAAACATTTTAAAATATATCACAAACCTTTTCTCGCCAGTCAATTATCATGACCAATCAAATTTAACCACAAATCAAATCTTGATTATAATTTGTCGGGTTTTCGTAACAATTTCTTCGCTTTTCTTCTAAGTTTTTCGAGTTTTCGTCTCTCAACGAAAGTAAAAGTAATATCCAGAAGGGAGTAAACTGATAAAAATCTAAGAAAATTAGGAAGAATTCCTTTAAGAAATTCAAAGTTAACAGAAAATTATAGGAATAACTCTGATGTTCCCTGTTATGTGGGGTATCGAACGTAATATATGAACAGGCGTACTATGGACCACAGTATACGTTATACAGTAAGAAAGTCATATCTCTCGAGATGTACTAGGTTTACCACATAAACATTAAGAAATTTTAATACATATATGTTCATATCTGGGGAGTAGTCTTGCAACGAAAATAACACGTTTGATTAAAAGACATCGCAGACTATAGACTATTTTATTGCAAGAAAAACTAGATTTAATCTATTAACAACTCTGCATGGTGCTACCATCCTCATTCAAACAAGTTTAACCCTTTCTGCCCTGGGCGATTTGAGGAGTGTACTGCAGCCTGGGGGAGAGGAGAAAGGCTGCTCCCCCCGCCCTCTTAAATATTTTCGTTATCTTTGAGGCTAGGTTGTTAAAACTCAGCAAATTGTATCCTTGGGTCAAGCTCTAGAAAACGTTTTTAAAAAACCCAAAATGGCCGCATTCATGAAGCCATTCTCCCAGGTGGTATTATTCGTCAGATTTTTCTGTCAGATTTTATGTGGATGCAATTTTCTTCGCAAAAAAATATATATATATAATAAATAATTATATGGTATGAAATATATTAATGTTCTGCACACTCTTATCCACAGAAAAGCACAAATTTGGTAAATAAAAAAGAATTCCTCACTTTTCTTATACCCCACATGGGTGCTCTTTTGAATTATTCATGAGCCTATGCTCTTGGGATTGTGCAAATATGATAAAAATGAACCCAATGTGATAGGCTACACAGTCACAAAATGTCAGCCCTCAAACTTTCTCCGTTTCGAAGCACGAGCGAAATGGGGCATGCAATCCACCTATCCTCATGGCTATAGATAGGGTTGATCAGAAATCACAGCGATCAATTTTGCGATTTTGGGAACACTGCCAAACACGTTAACCAACTCAACACAACTATAAAATCATGAATTGTTTTATTTCAAATTTCTGTAAGTTTGCGATAAATATCACACACGCGCTAGTGACGATGTGTACCTCTGCATGCTCTGTATGTTTGGTAGGTGTGTTCCTAATCTAGCTGAACATTTTTTCTTTCAGGTCTACACCTAAAGTTCAATAATCACACACAAACAGCGCATCCCAACGAATATGAATCAACCCAAGAATCTAGTTTGATGGAAGATCATCAGATAATATACATACATCATCAAGGATTTAACCTTCGTGGAACAATTTTTTGTTTATTTCTGTTTATATCTAATGGATATACCGGTGTGTGCTATATAAATGTCTAAATTAAGATAAAGGTCATTATAATATTGATGAGCAGAAGGAAGTCATTGATGAGGAAAATCGGTTATCGAATATTAATGGAACACCGGTATGATATATAGTGCCTGTTATGGCCTTCCTATCACACGTCGATTCAAGAAACAACACAACGGAATGTACCGAAAATCCCCGAATGTCTCGTGACGTCACACCCGACTGAAGCACGTTACGTTACGCAACATGCATTCCATGAAATGGTGACGTCACAATGAGGTGACTTCGGAGGACCGGTATCCAAGGAATACACAGTCTGTGTACAGAATCACATTGTGAATACTCTCTCTAGATATCCTGATCTATTTACGAAGCTGTAGTCATCAAAGACAATGCCACTGTTCAGTAAGTACCTCTAAGGCTATGTCAGTTATCCTTAGTATATGGTAATGAACTTTATTCAATGGTTATGGAGTTAACTGCAAGTTAGAGTCAGATTTTTAGTGCTAGTGTTTACCCAAGTAGCTCTCAAGCATGCCAAAGCCAGTTTAGAGATGCAAGAACTGAGGTTTGTCAGTTTCCTAACTCTTGTAATCTGACAGACTGTTTTAAGAACGTTCCTTTACACCGAACTAATCTGCAGCTTTACAATCGCACCATTAACACGTTTCTAAGCCTTTTGGGTGACTCTCCTTCGCCATATCCGGAGAGTTCCTTTCGGCATTTGAGACGGCGAAATTTCTTAGATTTGACAGGTTTTATCATAAACAGCATGCAGTAATGTTAAATGTATGGTTCTTTCATGCCCCGCCCATGTTTAGCTACTGTATCCGTATTGTTGGGTGGTTGCTAAATTAGTTTCATTTCTCTTTGTCAGGATTTTTCGGCCGTCCTAGGAGATATAAAACGGGTAAGTTTTCTAATTATCCTTTACTTAGCTCATCATTTATTATCTACTGTATGCTATTAGGGTAACAAGTATCTTTCTTCAAAATCAATGTTCAAATCAATTATTTCAAAACTATGTTATATTGTAGGACAGCCGCATGCTAGAAGCATATGTATGAGGTTTCATTATACATTTAGCAAGCATTTGTGTGTCGGTTCAGTCAAGTCTTGATGTTCTGGAAGAAAACATACTGAAATCCTTAGATGTTATATCTCCGAATGTAACCTGTTTTCTAGATCAAAGACAAAGAAAGATGGACGAGGTCATTCTTGAAATGAATACCTACTTGTCCAAGATCGCAGTCTTAGAAAAGGAACTTGCCAAGAATAGAGATAGACTGAGCAAAATGGAGAAGATGGACTTGAATGGAAAAACTGGCCAAGGTAAGAATGTCAAAGATCAATCATATGTTCTATACTCGCTGCACATTAAATAAAGCAGTAGATATAGGATTGGATCTGTGTTCAGCAGTTCGACCAGTGCGCAATGAAGATGTTAGCTTTGTCCGTATATAGCTGGTTTCTGTCGCTTTTCGTGCAGGACATTCTTCTGGTTCTACACATTTGTTTCATCGGAGGGTCACAAGTCTTTTTAACCGACGACTGGAAATCAGCGACTTTGATTCACTGACTTTTACACATGTCTGTAAGTCGACGACTCAAGTCTCTAATGGCCTTCCATGATGTTTCGACTTAAGCATAAGCAATATCTCCCCCAGGAGATTCCACACAGTACTGTCCCATAATCTGTATGTTATACTTTCGCCAGATGGTTTCGTGATCCTTAGACTGCCATATATAACTTGTATTTACAGATTCGGACAACACAGAGGATGCAAATAAGAACAACAATATGATCCAAACAACCGACATGAAGATACCCGGAAGTGGAGATTTCAGAAATGTGGACGAGTCAGATGAAAATCTTCAGCATAACATCGGAGCGATGACCTGGCTTGAGAGGATGGTATGACATGCCAATTCGCAAATCCGATCCTTGCGTAGTTCTCAATTCTAATGAAAACTTTCATGAAACTTAGCTACCATAGATTTAATATCGTCATACTTTTGTAAGCTTTCGTCGGTTTAAAGTTGTTTGGGATTGTTTGCACCTAATACTGCACGCACTCAGAGCTGGACGTAAATCTTTTTTCTTTTTATTTCTGAGCAGATTGTAAAATATTGGACGTCGTATTATTGTGATGTTGTGAATGCTAATTTCACACATTTCTGAACAACTCTTTCAGCGAAAGTTCAAACATTGGATAATAAAGTAATACTTCTTTTCCCAGGAAAAAGACTTCCACACCGAAATCGTTGACAACAGCAGAGCAGGACAATACGGTAACTTCTTTGAAACTTTATTTTTCCTTATGAACGGACAAATGGATTAAGATTCTTACGCTTAGCATTTGTGTGTTTGATGCTGCTCATTCACGGGTTGATGATGATCATTTGTAGGTTTGCGGTGATCATTTGTGGGTGGGTGATGATCATTTACGGGTTGAAGGTGATAAGTTCACCACGAGCAGGTGGTGATCATTTACGGGTTAATATTGAATGGAACAGATATATGTTCTCTAGTTACCATGTGAAACAGTTCTGATTGTTTCCTCCAATGTTCATTCAATTCATGTCATGATTACTGTTCGTTGTAGAATTTCTGGAGAGGAAGATGACGTCCACCGAGAATATATATCCAACTGACAGCAAATCATCAAACTCCAATGGCAACGCACTAAAGACGAAAACCTCAGGACGATTTATTCGCGCCGTCTTCGATTTTATTCTCTGGAAACGTTCACGGGCTGCTGTTGGAAATGTTTAAATTATTATTATGAACAATATTAAGCTGGAGCTTTGATCGTGGACCAAGTCAATATACGGCAATAATAGACCCTCTGATAACAGTGGATAATGTATTTATCCAGATGTTACTGGATACTCTGAAGATCAGATGAATAATTATCAGTATAATTTATAAGTTTTTATAAAAATGCGCAAATATAAGTGCGGAAATTGCTAATTTAAATTTTTTTATTATTATTGTATAGTGCCAAATATATCATAATTTGTTAATATATCTACGTTATTTCAATAAATATGAACCTAGAAACAAACGTCTTTTGCTTCTTTATCTGTTCACTATGTACATTGGTGTTTGACAGAACGACGACAGCAGGCCCTATACACTCTCCGATGACATGCCGATTGTCATTTTGAATTACATGCAAACGGTAAAACTTGTATTGGGGATTGTGTCTATAAGATGAAACTCCCTGATGAATGAGATGACGACCGTTATTAGATAATTGGGTACAGTTTCGTTTAGCATTGCCTTAATTGTGATTACTAGTTGGTGGTCTGCTGACGTGGCTACATCAGACCGCTACTTATAGGAACATCCGTTAGGCAACCTCTGCCAAAGAAGAGAATTGGTTTCATTTTGTTTTGTCTCTGTTGTGACAAATAATCGAAGGACAGCGTTATGTGTTTGGAGTATGATTTGTGTTCGGTTTCGCTGCGAGTTTGATTTTAACTCGGGACCTAATAAGGTGCTGTTCAGAGGAACTATTTGGGTGCCTGTGCACCTCTTTCTCAAAGCAGGGGAAAAGGCCAAAAGTATGACGTTATTTGTACGAACGCGCATTACTCTTTATCTTTTGGCAACGCCTGTCAAGATGTTTGTCAGGTTGTATCACTTTATCTTACCCCTGATCCACGGAAGCAGCTGACAGAAAACAATGGATTGGCGTGATTGGCTCTTGTAACTGCCCGCGGAAAAATGCTAAAAATCTATTACTTATAAACATAGTATTCCATGGTTGACATGGCTTGGGTTTCGATGTTTCCTTTCTATTTCTCAAGAAATCATATGAATTTTCCGTGAATTGTCTTCCTTTCTATATGGAATCACAAAAGAAACTCTGAAAAGCTACTTTGAAATACGGACATCTTCAAGCCAAAATTCGGAAAGTCACAGAGAAAATCGAAGAAGTTGGGAAAACGCCGAAAACTACTGGGAAATACGCGTTAAATGATTTACACCGCGATGTAAATATTTCATCGGTGTGTAGGTTACAAACCATTAAAAAACGGCCTTACTTGATATGCAGTAAATCGACTGCGCACATCTTGAGAAAAGTATATCACCTAATATTCACCGCCACAAAACTACGACTTCAGGTCCTTGGCTTTTTCGCTCAAACATATGGAAAGTCGTCACCATTTTTTTTCAGATACGGCTGGCAAAAATTAGGTAATTCTGCTCGACACAATCAGAGTGAATATTGGAGCCGTGCAATCAAACTGTTCCAGTGTTTTTCCCCTATTAAAATTTTGAAAGGTTTCAATATTCTGTAGTGTTGAATATGAAAGAAACATTTTAAAATATATCACAAACCTTTTCTCGCCAGTCAATTATCATGACCAATCAAATTTAACCACAAATCAAATCTTGATTATAATTTGTCGGGTTTTCGTAACAATTTCTTCGCTTTTCTTCTAAGTTTTTCGAGTTTTCGTCTCTCAACGAAAGTAAAAGTAATATCCAGAAGGGAGTAAACTGATAAAAATCTAAGAAAATTAGGAAGAATTCCTTTAAGAAATTCAAAGTTAACAGAAAATTATAGGAATAACTCTGATGTTCCCTGTTATGTGGGGTATCGAACGTAATATATGAACAGGCGTACTATGGACCACAGTATACGTTATACAGTAAGAAAGTCATATCTCTCGAGATGTACTAGGTTTACCACATAAACATTAAGAAATTTTAATACATATATGTTCATATCTGGGGAGTAGTCTTGCAACGAAAATAACACGTTTGATTAAAAGACATCGCAGACTATAGACTATTTTATTGCAAGAAAAACTAGATTTAATCTATTAACACCTCTGCATGGTGCTACCATCCTCATTCAAACAAGTTTAACCCTTTCTGCCCTGGGCGATTTGAGGAGTGTACTGCAGCCTGGGGGAGAGGAGAAAGGCTGCTCCCCCCGCCCTCTTAAATATTTTCGTTATCTTTGAGGCTAGGTTGTTAAAACTCAGCAAATTGTATCCTTGGGTCAAGCTCTAGAAAACGTTTTTAAAAAACCCAAAATGGCCGCATTCATGAAGCCATTCTCCCAGGTGGTATTATTCGTCAGATTTTTCTGTCCGATTTTATGTGGATGCAATTTTCTTCGCAAAAAAATATATATATATAATAAATAATTATCTGGTATGAAATATATTAATGTTCTGCACACTCTTATCCACAGAAAAGCACAAATTTGGTAAATAAAAGAAAGAATTCCTCACTTTTCTTATACCCCACATGGGTGCTATTTTGAATTATTCATGAGCCTATGCTCTTGGGATTGTGCAAATATGATAAAAATGAACCCAATGTGATAGGCTACACAGTCACAAAATGTCAGCCCTCAAACTTTCTCCGTTTCGAAGCACGAGCGAAATGGGGGATGCAATCCACCTATCCTCATGGCTATAGATAGGGTTGATCAGAAATCACAGCGATCAATTTTGCGATTTTGGGAACACTGCCAAACACGTTAACCAACTCAACACAACTATAAAATCATGAATTGTTTTATTTCAAATTTCTGTAAGTTTGCGATAAATATCACACACGCGCTAGTGACGATGTGTACCTCTGCATGCTCTGTATGTTTGGTAGGTGTGTTCCTAATCTAGCTGAACAGTTTTTTCTTTCAGGTCTACACCTGAAGTTCAATAATCACACACAAACAGCGCATCCCAACGAATATGAATCAACCCAAGAATCTAGTTTGATGGAAGATCATCAGATAATATACATACATCATCAAGGATTTAACCTTCGTGGAACAATTTTTTGTTTATTTCTGTTTATATCTAATGGATATACCGGTATATGCTATATAAATGTCTAAATTAAGATAAAGGTCATTATAATATTGATGAGCAGAAGGAAGTCATTGATGACGAAAATCGGTTATCGAATATTAATGGAACACCGGTATGATATATAGTGCCTGTTATGGCCTTCCTATCACACGTCGATTCAAGAAACAACACAACGGAATGTACCGAAAATCCCCGAATGTCTCGTGACGTCACACCCGACTGAAGCACGTTACGTTACGCAACATGCATTCCATGAAATGGTGACGTCACAATGAGGTGACTTCGGAGGACCGGTATCCAAGGAATACACAGTCTGTGTACAGAATCACATTGTGAATACTCTCTCTAGATATCCTGATCTATTTACGAAGCTGTAGTCATCAAAGACAATGCCACTGTTCAGTAAGTACCTCTAAGGCTATGTCAGTTATCCTTAGTATATGGTAATGAACTTTATTCAATGGTTATGGAGTTAACTGCAAGTTAGAGTCAGATTTTTAGTGCTAGTGTTTACCCAAGTAGCTCTCAAGCATGCCAAAGCCAGTTTAGAGATGCAAGAACTGAGGTTTGTCAGTTTCCTAACTCTTGTAATCTGACAGACTGTTTTAAGAACGTTCCTTTACACCGAACTAATCTGCAGCTTTACAATCCCACCATTAACACGTTTCTAAGCCTTTTGGGTGACTCTCCTTCGCCATATCCGGAGAGTTCCTTTCGGCATTTGAGACGGCGAAATTTCTTAGATTTGACAGGTTTTATCATAAACAGCAGGCAGTAATGTTAAATGTATGGTTCTTTCATGCCCCGCCCATGTTTAGCTACTGTATCCGTATTGTTGGGTGGTTGCTAAATTAGTTTCATTTCTCTTTGTTAGGATTTTTCGGTCGTCCTAGGAGATATAAGACGGGTAAGTCTTCTAATTATCCTTTACTTAGCTCATCATTTATTATCTACTGTATGCTATTATGGTAACAAGTATCTTTCTTCAAAATAAATGTTCAAATCAATTATTTCAAAACTATGCTATATTGTAGGACAGCCGCATGCTGGAAGCATATGAGGTTACATTATACATTTAGCAAGCATTTGTGTGTCGTTTCAGTCAATTCTTGATGTTCTGGAAGAAAACATACTGAAATCCTTAGATGTTATATCTCAGAATGTAACCTGTTTTCCAGATCAAAGACAGATGGACGAGGTCATTCTTGAAATGAATACCTACTTGTCCAAGATCGCAGTCTTAGAAGAGGAACTTGCCAAGAATAGAGATAGACTGAGCAAAATCGAGAAGATGGACTTGAATGGAAAAAATGGCCAAGGTAAGAATGTCAAAGATCAATCATATGTTCTATACTCGCTGCCCATTAAATAACGCAGTGGGTATACATAGGATTGGATCTGTGTTCAGCCGTTCGACCGGTGCGCAATGAAGATGCTAGCTTTGTCAGTATAGCTGATTTCTGTGGCTTTTCGTGCAGGGCATTCTTCTGGTTCTACACATTTGTTTCATCGGAGGGTCATAAGTCGTTTTAACCGACCACTGGAAATCACCGACTTTGATTCACTGACTTTTACACATGTCTGTAAGCCGACGACTCAAGTCTCTAATGGCCTTCCGTGATGTTTCGATGTAGACTTGAGCATGAGCAATATCTCCGCTAGGTGATTCCACACAGTACTGTCCCATAATCTGTATGTTACTTTGGCCAGATGGTTTCATGATTCTTAGAATGCCATATATAACTTGTATTTACAGATTCGGACAACACAGAGGATGCAAATAAGAACAACAATATGATCCAAACAACCGACATGAACATACCCGGAAGTGGGTATTTCAGAAATGTGGACGAGTCAGATGAAAATATTCAGCATAACATCGGAGCGATGACCTGGCTTGAGAGGATGGTATGACATGCCAATTCGCAATTCCAATTCTTGTGTAGTTCTCTATTCTGATTAAAACTTTATGAAACTTAGCTACCATGTAGATTTATCATCGGCATACTTTTGTAAGCTTTCGTCGGTTTATAGTTGTTTGGGATTGTTTGCTTCTGAGACCGCACGCACTCAGAGCTAGACGTAAACCTCTTATCTTTATATTTCTGAGCAGATTGTAAAATGCCGGACGTCGTATTATCTAGACTGGATCCAGTCCCTGTTTCATAATGTATTTCAAAGTGGAAACATGAGGAAGTCACTCTGCCTATTAAGAAATGCTTGAAACAATAATTTTTTCATGTTTTTTTTTTTTTCATTCTATTTATATATTTATCAAACTTATATATTTATTAAAGATCATTTTATTATTATTAAATAGTACATATGAAATAGAGACTCATCCAGTCTACGTATTATCGTGATGTTGTGAATGCTAATTTCAAACATTTCTAAACAACTCATTCAACGAAAGTTCAAGCATTGGATAATAAAGTAATACTTCTTTTTACAGGAAAAAGACTTCCACACCGAAATCGTTGACAACAGCAGAGCAGGACAATACGGTAACTTCTTTGAAACTTTATTTTTCCTTATGAACGGACAGTAGTATAGAAAACCCTTTTAAAGCCTCATTGACCTACTTATTTGTTCCCCCGGGTAAAATTTAAGGGGGAACTTTGTGAGGCTCTCTACGGGTGGGGTATGTGGCAGAGCTCTTGGTGGGAACTTTTCAACATCCGGATAGTACACATAAACTGATGACGTCATCACGATTATTCTTCCGCGGTGAAGCGGTCTGGCGGTGATGCGGTCGCGGGAAAAAGCTTCCGCGGAGAAAAGTAGTCCCCGACTTCAAATACGCTGCATGGTCCGATTGGGTCGGGTGAGGTATCAAAGTGAAGCATTCGTGAAGGGGCATCCAGTCATGGGTGGGTGCATGTAAAATTAGAATTTTTGCCGGAACTATAAACAGCGGAACACGGACTTTACCCCTAAAATAGAGGAAAACACCTATCAACTCTAGCCAAAAGGGCTAATATCGATCCCCGGGCTTATTGGGACCTGCCTATCAAGTCAATGGGGTGGGTGCATGTAAAATTAGGATTTTTTCCCGAAACTATAAAAAGCGGAATACGGACTTTACCCCTAAAATAAGGGAAAACACCTATCAACCCTAGCCAAAAGGGCTAATATCGGGCCCCGGGCTTATTGGCACTTACCTATCAAGTCAATGGGGTGGGTGCATGTAAAATTAGGATTTTTTCGCGAAACTATAAAAAGCGGAATACGGACTTTACCCCTAAAATAGGGGAAAACCCCTATCAACCCTAGCCAAAAAGGCTAATATCGGTCCCGGGCTTATCGGGGCCTGTCTATCCAGTCAATGGGGTAGGTGCATGTAAAATTAGGATTGTTTTCCGAAAATATAAAAAACGGAACTCGGACTTCAACCCTACAATAGGGGTCTGTATTATACAATATAAGGGAAAATGCCTGTATGGGGTATGGGGATGGTCGTTTTTTTTTTTCGTGGGCTTTACTATGGGTTGTGTGGTCTCGTTTTTCTCGTCTCGCCAAGAAAAACACGATGGGAGGGGTCCCGGAGCGAAGCGGCGAAATTTTTGGGAAAAGTCACCGAGGTCTGTATATAGGCTCATACTGGCTATATGGGGGGAGGGGTGGTCAAATTTTTTTGTGGGTGTTACTATGGGTTGTGGGGTCTCGTTTTTCTCGTCTCGTCATTTAGAACACGATGGGAAGGGTCTCATTCACGGAGTTTACCGAAGAGACACGAAGGTGCCCGAAGAGTCACGGAGGCACCCGAAAAGACACGGAGGTGACCGAAAAGACACGGAGTTTGCCGAAGAGACACGGAGTTTGCCGAAAAGACACGAATGTCACGGAAAAACGTATAAAACAGGGAATTTTTACCCGATTTGAGGGATGTTCACATCATCTGTGACATCATTGGTGACGTCATCAGTAGGAGTAGTAGCCAAAGTGGGAATTTTGGGGCAGTGAAGGAAGGTATTTGGTGTAGAGAGGGACCATCCTTGGTCCGAATGCGTAGTGTGAGGTGTCATCTTGTAGCAACGACCGCCAACGTCAAGCTTAACGCTTCAACGCCCTGGTGAAATAGCTCAGAAGTTCTGATTTTCTAGATATTCCATGGAATTGTCACTAATTCTTCGAAATACAGTGACGCCCGTCAACGCCCGTAGTTACGCCTTAACGCTCTAACATAACGCCTTGACGCCATGATATAGACCGGAGAGAGAACAACAACAACAAGGATGACACATGAGAGAACAACAACAAGAAGAAGTTTTTTTCATATAGTTTATTTTCCCCAATGTTACATCATACCCACGCTGGGGGAGCCGCGTTGGGTATGTTTACAACTCAAAAAACTCTTGTCCAATCAGAGGCCGCCATTTGGCGCTGCATCTGTTATATTCCTTCTTGTCCGTTAGATGTATTTTCGGCTGCTCTTGTCTGTCGCCATTTCAGAAATTCCATCTTTGCTCGCTGTGACCTAAGCGTCGTCGGGCAGGCCTGGATATTCTTTGGGCAGCATGTCCTGAAACAGTTGTTTGCGCATTCTGATCGCATTTTCCAGGGCCTCGGTGGGTGGTAGTCCCATAGCCTCTTCCAAGTGACGCTTGGTCTTCATGATGGACCTGTGCGTGGGGTCGCCTTTCATTTCAAGCGGTAGTAAGGTATACTGTTCATAGATCGCCATGGCTGATTTCCTGATGCGGGGGCGCATTTGGGTGTACGCCTGTTGTAAATTATCCTCTCCGGCGTCCTCGATCGCTGCAGCGTAAGTATTGATAGCTGCTGTCACAATACGATCCCAGAAGGTAGGTTCTGCATCACTTTCCACGGACGTAGGCTGACTATCTGTGGTCAAGCTCTCCGTATAACTTAATAGACTCTCAGCAATCTCTGTTTCGGTATCAGTCGATACACTCTCACCAGTCTCTGTATCAGCATCCGCCTCAACGGACTCCTCGGAGTCTTCAATCCCATGTATATTTTTCTGGTGTCGCATCATATCGTAATGTCTGGTGAACGTGCGTTCGCACTCAGAGCAAGTATAAGCCATGTTGACGGTTCAACGTCGACTGTGCGTGTTTTTGGAAATACGCTTGCTTTTATAGACAGTAACGCCCATCAACGCTTAGCTTAACGCTTCAACGCCCTGGTGAATTAGCTCAGAAGCTCTGATTTTCATGGAATTAACACTAATTCATCGAAATGCATTGACGCCCGTCAACGCCCGTCGTTACGCCTTAACGCCCGTCTCAATGCCTTAACACACTTTCTTAACGCTTTAACGTCGTTTAATGATGCGTTCGAACAAATGTTTCTTTTGTGCTATTGCTCTGACATACGCCGCTTTCCAGTTCATGCTGGAGGTTTTCAACATCGACGCTGTTCTTTCAATTTCCATATGGACTGGGTCCTTATCCAACAATTTCATATGGGTCACGAGGTCGACATACCGCTGACGTAAAGCCCGTCGTAGTCTCGGTGCCAATTCGACCAATACATAAGGACTGATGAGGGACACTATGTAAGATATCAGCATCTTATGATAATTGGTTTTCTACAAGTTATTCAGATATAAGCATCTTGATATCAGCATCTTATGATAATTAGTTTTCTACAAGTTATTGATGGAATATTAAATATTGCATAGTATTGATGTCATATATGATGCCTGCCTGTATGGGTTTATAACGTTGCATATTATAGCTATGGCGGGTCGTAATACCCCGGTAAATGTTTTGATTTGTTTGACACTCCAGTGTCCTATTTGCATCGTTGAAATATGGAGGGATGTTTTTGACCCAATTCACAAATCTGTGTTTCCCAGTTCTCATCATTTAACATGCTGTGAGTGTACTTGATACTCCCGTAATGTTTTCTTTTGTGTTTACGAAATTGCATGTTCATGATTTGAAATGTTCAAACAGTACTGAAAAATATGTTGTTGTATCGGTCAGTCGATGGTATAAATATACAGCCTGATTTACCTAGAGCAGACAATTTTGGAACTCCGTCTCGAGGAAATGTATCAGAAACTTTAGGTCTAAATTTAACGTTTAGGGGCTGTCTTTGTTTGTCATTTGGGCATCATCTGTACCACCTTTGATGTCAGAAGTCTGGAATAAAATCTTCAACTTCGTAACAACTTGATGACGACTTTCTTGATGGAATTTCTTGAGGCAAAAGATACAGGGCTATGAACTTCTTTCAGACTGCTGTAAAGACCCAGCAGCGAACTCGCAAGCTAGTTCTGGGTACATGTAAAGTTGCCCGGTCGCCCTAACCAAGCCAGGCTATCATCTTACCGGCACGAAAGCCCGGGTTAGAACTATAAGTTTACATTGGCGCCCGATGGAGGACTTCTGAGGAATTCTACCATAGCCAAGACGAAGACAACAGAGAAACGCCATCTGGCATTCGACGACAGCTGCCTACTTAATCAGGGACAATGGAGAGTCCAGTAAAACTCCAGGAGTTAAAGGCCATCGCCGAGGGAGTGACAGGCCTTGTAGAATCAGTCTGGAGGGATTTGAATGTGAAGGAAAATCAACGTTTGGAACGCGAGCGTGTAAAGGACCATATTTCGGCTATTCAGAAACGTGACGGTGTGTCTCCGAAAGAAGTGCGCGAGTGGGCAGATGATGTGACACTAGCCATCACAGCATTAAATGGAGTTACAGGCGCCGCAGCACAGATCGCTGCTTGGACGTCTGTGGGACCCCTACATCGCGAGATTGAACATTTCCTGGCAGGTAAAAACAGGGAGACTACGACATGGGCGGAGATTCGTACGCACCTGACCACGCAATTCGTGTCGGCACATGAGGACGAAAGGCTAAAAGGTGAGTTGGACAATATAACACAAAAATCTGAAGAAACTCACATTGCTTTTAACCGGCGTTTTCATGAACTTTCTCAACGTGCATATACTAGCGTCACTGATGATTCCAAACGCATTGTTTTGCGAGCCTATATTCGGGGCCTTGCAGACAAGAATTTGGCCAGAAAAATTGTGATGAATAGACATGCTGTAAATGTCCAAGAAGCCATGGAGTATGTGAATGAACAATCGGCCAGTGCTGAGTTATTGGCCACCATGGACATTCCCACGGAACCAGTTCCAATGGAGATCGGTGCTGCGCGCAACCCTCAGCAGGCAGCGGTTGGTGACAGGACAGAAGATAGCCAGCTTAATCGCGAGATTGTGGCTGAGATACGACGGCTCAGAAATGTCGTTTCTCAGCAACAGCAACAACAGAGGACCCCCCCAGCGACAGGAACCGCGGCCACAGACGCGTCAGCAGGGCCGATCAGACGCTCCTCCAAATAGACAATCACAAAGGTATCAAAGAAACTGTCAACCTGTAAGCTTCCAGTCAAATTCGCGTTCATGTCCTACTTGTGATAACCGACCAGTGTGTTGCAGATGTGGTCAGCTGGGCCATCGTAGATCAGAATGTAGGGTTCACATTCCAGACAGGCCTCGTGTTGTGCAGGTACAGAGAAGACAAGTGCAACGTCCGGTGAATCATGACACCACTAACCGCATTGTGAGATACTATGGTGATAGAGATCAACAACAGTCGGGAAACGGACTGGGGCTGTGACCACAGATGTCACAGGCAGGTTCTCAGCCCTTTTAAAATTACAAGGATTAACTGTGACATCACTCATAGACACTGGAGCATGTACAACTTTATTGAGGCAAGATGTTTGGCAAAAATTAGCGTTGCGTGGCCCTCTAAAGAAGACAGGGGTCATATTCGCTATTAATGATACTCCACTGAAAGTTCTGGGTCAAACAGAGGTGAAATTTGAGAGTGCCTGTCCAATTGCAGTTGTTGTGGTTCCAGATATGATTCATCAATGTGTCTTGGGGTCAGATGCATTGGGACTAGGGCATGCGTGTATAGACTATCGTACAGCAAAACTACGGTGGTTCGACAGGACCTATTTCCTGGAAACAGTAAAACTGAACAAAGGCGTCGGGTCTTCTACAGTGAGGGAATCAACCGGTCACCCAGAGGTGGACAATGTCTTGAACCAGTACCATGACCTTTTCGACACTGCTAAGAAACCAGGAGCGGGAAGACACCCCCTAGTGACGTGTACCATACCTACGGGCGATCATCCTCCAGTGAAACAACGGGCATGTAGACTACCACTTAAGAAACGCCATATTGTACAAGAACAAGTCAGGGAGATGCTAGAGGCTGGGGTCATTCAACCTTCGACCTCACCCTGGGCGTCACCTATCACCTTGGTTCCAAAGAAAGATGGTTCGACTCGTTTCTGTATAGACTTTCGTAAGTTGAACTCTATTGTACGTAAAGACAGTTATCCTTTACCTTTGATATCTGATATCTTTGATTCTTTAAAGGGTAGTTCAATTTTTACGACCCTTGACCTTAAGAGCGGGTATTGGCAAATACCTATGGCAGAACAAGATATAGAGGACAGCATTTGTTTGCTCGGAGGGCTTATTTGAATGGCGGGTCATGCCCTTTGGCTTTTGTAATTCGGGGTCAATCTTCCAGAGGGCAATGAATGACATCTTTAGAGATTATGTAGGCAAATTTGTTTTTTGCTATGTAGACGATATCGTCTTATACTCAAGAAACCCAAAAGAGCATGCCCATCACTTGAAACTTGTTTTTGAACGTTTGTTGGAGTATAACTTACAGTTAAAATTCAAAAAGTGTGTATTTGCAGCTAGCTCTGTGGACCTTCTGGGCTACCATATTTCTGCCAAGGGTATTTCGCCACAAGCTCAAAAGGTTGAGGCTATACGTAACATGTCACCCCCACCTGTGTGGGAGAGGTCAGGTCTTTGTTAGGTATGACAGGATACTATCGTTCATGTATACCAGGGTATGCCACTATTGTTGAACCTTTGTTAGCATTAACTCGTAAACATGCACGTTTTTCTTGGAGTGCTGACCATCAGACAGCCTTTGACAAACTCAAGACCATCCTGTGTTCTGACGTAGTAATGGCCTACCCTGACCTTCAGAAACCATACAAATTGTATACCGATGCTTCAAGTTACGCAGTTGGTGCCATCTTGGTTCAGGTAAGTGATGATGGGGTTGAGAGGGTCATCCAGTATGTGTCTTCTACCCTTAAGGGCAGCCAATTGAAATGGCCTATTATTGAGAAAGAGGCCTACGCCTTGGTCTACGCTTTGCGCAAGCTGCGACCGTATTTATGTGGTGCAGAATTTGTGGTGTATACAGACCATAAACCCCTGAAGAGTCTTTTTGTTAGTGAGGTCAAAAACACCAAAGTTCAGCGATGGGCTGTACTCATCGCTGAATATGGGTGTAAGATAGAGTACATTCAAGGTGCTAAGAATGTCCGGGCCGACATGCTCTCACGCCTTGGTCGACCATCGGAGATTGCGACCTTTGATACGGGAGATTATGTCATTCCAGCTGACGATGATGATGTACTCTCCCATGTCCCACTGACAGCACATGGTATTGATCTGAATGGTTTACGTCATCAGCAGAAGATTGAATATGCTGATATCCTTCGTGACGTACCTGAAGATTATGCTGTTCATCAAGGCATACTGTATTCTCTTACATGCCGTTCAGCATTGGAAGCAGACTATCCTAGAGTACTTTTACCATCTCTTTTCCGAGAACGTGTTATGCGACTTGCGCATGAGCAAGCAGGCCACCAGGGGGCCCAGAAAACCCTTGGTATGGTTAGGGGTAGTTTTGTATGGCAGGGCATGCGAAAAGATATCACACGGTTTATTGACACTTGTGCTAGGTGTCAGGTTAACAAGCGGGTACGAACTCGACCGTCGTATACTGGAATGCCTACTGCACAGTATCCAGGTCAGATTGTTGGCTTGGACCTGATTGGTCCGCTACCTCACACTGCTTCCGGGCATGCGTACATCATGGTTATTGTTGATCATTATACTGCATGGGCTGAGGCCTACCCCATCCCACGCAAAACTGCTGAGAATGTGGAGGAAAAGTTCTTTGATGAATATTGTCCACGACATGGCATTCCTGAAGTTGTCGTGACTGACCTTGGCAAGGAGTTCAATGCACATGCACTTCATGCAAAATTCAAAGTTGTAGGCATAGACCATCGTAGGACCACTCCCTATCACCCTCAGACCAATGGCAAAACTGAAAGGTTTAATCAAACTTTGAAAGGTATCATACAGAAGCTTGTTAATAATCAGTCTCGCCGGTGGGCGCTTGAGTTGCCAGCAGCGCTAATGGCGTACCGGAATACCGTCCATATGTCAACTGGTTACACACCCTTTTTCTTGACCTATGGTCGTAGGGCTCGTCTTCCTTTGTCCCTTCCTGTTGATGCGTCTCAGGATTTAGACGATCGCCTTACTGTCTTGGGTAATGTCTTGCACCGTGCAAAGGCAGTTACGGCCAGGTCTCGTGAATATCACCGCCGGCAAATCAACCAGAGAGCCAATGCTGGGCAGTTCCAAGTTGGTGATTCTGTAGTTCTGCACGCTGATGAGCGTATCAAGCTCACATCGCACTGTGACCCTCAGTACGAGATTGTGCGTCTTAATGGTCCAGTTGCTCACATTCAGCATCTAAGATCTGGTAAGAGGAAGGTGTACAATGTTAGTAAGCTTCGTGTTGTTGATTCTCAGGTTGCATGGGACACTGTAAACCCTCGACCTATCCGTAATCCGGCTCTAGGTACACAGCGCAGTCTGGTACGGGCGGAGCAAGCGCCTGACAGGGTCCCAGTGGTCCCTCCCCCAGAAATGACTGATCAACCAGCCACGGTCCCACAGGTTATTGACACTCCATCTTTGTCTGAGTCACGTGATGTTGAGTATGATCCTGACGTCCCTATGACAGTTGATACGCCTTCTGAGGCAGAACCAGTGATTGATGAACCCGTCAATCCTGTTCTTGACATAACCCCACCTATATTAGATGACCCTGGCGAGTTGAACCAAATGGATGTTGACCCTCCCGTCACGCATCCATATTATTTACGTAAGCGTAAGCCACGCCCCCCAATCACCGGTACATCATATGACAAGAAACGGCGCACTTACACACTCCGTTTCCAGTCGCTGTAGTGTCAAGATGTTGGTGTTGTTCGCTGCCTTTCTTTGCATCGTACATGCTGATGCACGCCTTACCCGTATTGCTAATGGCGTGTTAGTGCTTGGAGGTGATGCAGTTTCCCTTGTGAAGGCAGAATGGACTGTAGTTGTCACTATAATGCCTCCTAAGCTTCCCTTAACATTTCTTCAGAGAGTTATTGAATTTGAAGCTGCTATTAATACCTCCATTGATGAAGGTCCACTTAGACATGATGATATTGTTAGTTGGTTTTACCGTATACGACACATGCGTTCGACAATTGATAGACTCACTGCAACTGTTCCGTTTTCCACCCGCACCCGGAGTAAACGAGGTTTACTGGACTTTGTCGGCCATGCTGCTTCGTTCGCTTTTGGATTGGCGACTTCCGCAGATATCACCCGCGTACGTCAGCTAATCGCTTCAACAAGGTCAACGACTCAGTCCATTATTCATTATTCTAACACTCTGGCGACTCATGTTAACAAGGCATTCCAGGAGATTTCACTTTCCCGTGATCAGTTGAATCGTCTCTCTGGCACTGTTGCTAACGTTACAAAGCATCTTACCATCCTGGATGATGCGGTCAACCGTGCTTCTGTGGATAGGCAACACCTGACATTGTTGTTACAGTTTAGTCACGTGGTTGATGCTCTTGAGCTAACATTGCAGTCGTTTTCTGATGCTCACTCTCAGTATCAGCATCACGTCGCTTCCCTGGAATTAGGCCATTTGACAGAAGATTTGTTTCCACCTACCCAGTTTCAGAAGCTGCGAGACTATCTTCCGGTTGGTGTCCGTCTTGTATCCTCGTACCATTGGTACTATCGCCACGTCTTGGTTCATCCGATCTGGAATGCAGATACTCTTACTTATGTGGCCACACTGCAATTAATCGATGACGGTGCATATGTCGAGTATGGGTTGCAGTCTTGGGCCATGCCGATCCAGGCTCCTGAACATTATTTGCAAGTTGTTTTTCCTGTTGATCATATTGGTCTCGATACTAAGACTGGTTGGTATTTTGTGCCCAGCGGATGTTCCGGACAATCTCCTCGCGTGTGTTATGGTAATGTCCAGTTGCAGAAGAATCACATTCCATGTATCATGAATCTCTTAACGAACAGCTCAAACCCTGCATGTATGATTCGTCTTATCAGATCTAACGATACTTCCAGCAAGCTGTTTGAACTTTCTACTGCTGAATTTGTATTACAAACTTTTGGTGAACGTATCTCTGAGCATTGTGCTGGCCAGCGAACCATTTCTCATTTTTTGGAATATGGTTTATTTTTGCTCAGTCCAGGTAATTGTACTTTTTCTGGTATAGATTGGAAGGGGAAGCGTGTCGCTACGACTTCGCACCATTATTCCTTCCTGACCGCTACCGTTGAGCTCCCTACAATATCTATTCCCCACCTCCTTAACGTTACACGGATTGTCAATCACTTGCGTGTCACACCATGGCATGCCTTATCCAAGGTAAGTTCAGTTCCCCTTCGTCCATTAGATGACATTGACACATTGACGAATGACGTTTCTTTCTCGGACATTTTGACATATATTTCTTTTGGTGTTATTGTGTGTGCCGGCTTTATTGTATTTTTCTATTTTTGTTGTTTCCGGAAGCGCTTGTATCATCGTTTTTTCACCTGTTGTAATCCTTTGTGTACTAGCCCAGTACCTACTGATGTACCCCCGAGTGTGTTGAATTACAGGAGGTGGCGGCGACTAATGTCCGGCCGTCATGCTCCACTACCGTTTTCCATCTTTGTATCCTCCATTGTAATTTGTTGATATATAGCTCCATTTTTGTTGTTTTTGTTTTGTTTTGTTTTTGTTTTTTTTTCTTTCTACTTCTTTTATCACTGGACTGGCAGGATGCATACTGTCTGTTCCGAAAGGAGGGAGATGTGTTGGTTTTCCCTTTTGTCTGGTCTGATCAACCAGCTAAGTGGTACAACACATCTGGCTTCTTTGCCCTTTCATCTTTTTCTGGACATTTATTTATTTGTATATTCTTATTGTAGTTGTATGGTACTTTACAAGGTATCATTCAACTTAGAATAGTGGAGATATGTAAGATATCAGCATCTTATGATAATTGGTTTTCTACAAGTTATTCAGATATAAGCATCTTGATATCAGCATCTTATGATAATTAGTTTTCTGCAAGTTATTGATGGAATATTAAATATTGCATAGTATTGATGTCATATATGATGCCTGCCTGTATGGGTTTATAACGTTGCATATTATAGCTATGGCGGGTCGTAATACCCCGGTAAATGTTTTGATTTGTTTGACACTCCAGTGTCCTATTTGCATCGTTGAAATATGGAGGGATGTTTTTGACCCAATTCACAAATCTGTGTTTCCCAGTTCTCATCATTTAACATGCTGTGAGTGTACTTGATACTCCCGTAATGTTTTCTTTTGTGTTTACGAAATTGCATGTTCATGATTTGAAATGTCCAAACAGTACTGAAAAATATGTTGTTGTATCGGTCAGTCGATGGTATAAATATACAGCCTGATTTACCTAGAGCAGACAATTTTGGAACTCCGTCTCGAGAAAATGTATCAGAAACTTTAGGTCTAAATTTAACGTTTAGGGGCTGTCTTTGTTTGTCATTTGGCCATCATCTGTACCACCTTTGATGTCAGAAGTCTGGAATAAAATCTTCAACTTCGTAACAACTTGATGACGACTTTCTTGATGGAATTTCTTGAGGCAAAAGATACAGGGCTATGAACTTCTTTCAGACTGCTGTAAAGACCCAGCAGCGAACTCGCAAGCTAGTTCTGGGTACATGTAAAGTTGCCCGATCGCCCTAACCAAGCCAGGCTATCATCTTACCGGCACGAAAGCCCGGTTAGAACTATAATATCAACAACTTGATGACGACCAAAAAGTTTACAACATGTTCATTCTTATATGTACAGACACCAACACCAACACCACCACCACACACTACCACCACACACACACAAACACACACACACACACCATCACCACCACATTCCACCACCACCACCACCGCCACCACCGGGCGTTGACGGGCGTCAACGCCCGGTGGTGGTGGTGGGAGCTCCCGTGTGGCAGAGCTCTTGGATCGGAGCTTTTGGAGCTCAAAGCGTGTGGAGCTCAGAGCTCGGAAGTGACATTTGCATATGACCTCTGTGAGGTCACTTCCGCTTCCGTTCACGTGACCCGAACTGACCTTTGACCCCTGCGCGCGCTAACAATACCGGATAAAAATTGCGCGCAGGGGTCAGGTCAGTTCCGGTCTCGTCAACGGAAGCGGAAGTGACCTCACAGAGGTCATATGCAAATGTCACTTCCGAGGTCTGAGCTCCACAGGATTTGAGCTCCAAGAGCTCCGATCCAAGGGCTCTGCCACACGGGAGCTCCCACCACCACCACCGGGCGTTGACGCCCGTCAACGCCCGGTGGTGGCGGTGGTGGTGGTGGTGGTGATGGTGGTGGTGTGTGTGTGTGTGTGTGGTAGTGTGTGGTGGTGGTGTCTGTACATATAAGAATGAACATGTGTCCCTCATCAGTCCTTATGTATTGGTCGAATTGGCACCCAGACTACGACGGGCTTTACGTCAGCGGTATGTCGACCTCGTAACCCATATGGAATTGTTGGATAAGGACCCAGTCCATATGGAAATTGAAAGAACAGCGTCGATGTTGAAAACCTCCAGCATGAACTGGAAAGCGGCGTATGTCAGAGCAATAGCACAAAAGAAACATTTGTTCGAACGCATCATTAAACGACGTTAAAGCGTTAAGAAAGTGTGTTAAGGCGTTGAGACGGGCGTTAAGGCGTTGAGACGGGCGTTAAGGCGTAACGACGGGCGTTGACGGGCGTCAATGCATTTCGATGAATTGGTGTTAATTCCATGAAAATCAGAGCTTCTGAGCTAATTCACCAGGGCGTTGAAGCGTTAAGCTAAGCGTTGATGGGCGTTACTGTCTATAAAAGCAAGTGTATTTCCAAAAACACGCACAGTCGACGTTCAACCGTCAACATGGCTTATACTTGCTCTGAGTGCGAACGCACGTTCACCAGACATTACGATATGATGCGACACCAGAAAAATATACATGGGATTGAAGACTCTGAGGAGTCCGTTGAGGCGGATGCTGATACAGAGACTGCTGAGGGTGTATCGACTGATACCGAAACAGAGATTGCTGAGAGTCTATCTAGTGATACGGAGAGCTTGACCTCAGATAGTCAGCCTACGTCCGTGGAAAGTGATGCAGAACCTACCTTCTGGGATCGTATTGTGAGAGCAGCTATCAATACTTACGCTGCAACGATCGAGGACGCCGGAGAGGATAATTTACAACAGGCGTACACCCAAATGCGCCCCCGCATCAGGAAAACAGCCATGGCGATCTATGAAGAGTATACCTTACTACCGCTTGAAATGAAAGGCGATCCCACGCACAGGTCCATCATGAAGACCAAGCGTCACTTGGAAGAGGCTATGGGACTACCACCCACCGAGGCCCTGGAAAATGCGATCAGAATGCGCAAACAACTGTTTCAGGACATGCTGCCCAAAGAATATCCAGGCCTGCCCGACGACGCTTAGGTCACAGCGAGCAAAGATGGAATTTCTGAAATGGCGACAGACAAGAGCAGCCGAAAATACATCTAACGGACAAGAAGGAATATAGCAGATGCAGCGCCAAATGGCGGCATCTGATTGGACAAGAGTTTTCTTGAGTTGTAAACATACCCAACGCGGCTCCCCCAGCGTGGGTATGATGTAACATTGGGGAAAATAAACTATATCAAAAAAAACTTCTTGTTGTTGTTATTCTCTCATGTGTCATCCTTGTTGTTGTTGTTCTCTGTCCGGTCTATATCATGGCGTCAAGGCGTTATGTTAGAGCGTTAAGGCGTAACTACGAGCGTTGACGGGCGTCACTGCATTTCGACGAATTAGTGACAATTCCATGGAATATCTAGAAAATCAGAACTTCTGAGCTATTTCACCAGGGCGTTGAAGCGTTAAGCTTGACGTTGGCGGGCGTTGCTACAAGATGACACCTCACACTACGCATTCGGACCAAGGATGGTCCCTCTCTACACCAAATACCTTCCTTCACTGCCCCAAAATTCCCACTTTGGCTACTACTCCTACTGATGACGTCACCAATGACGTCACAGATGATGTGAACATCCCTTAAATCGGGGAAAAATTCCCTGTTTTATACGTCTTTGCGTGACATTCGTGTCTTTTCGGCAAACTCCGTGTCTCTTCGGCAAACTCCGTGTCTTTTCGGTCACCTCCGTGTCTTTTCGGGTGCCTCCGTGACTCTTCGGGCACCTCCGTGTCTCTTCGGTAAACTCCGTGAATGAGACCCTTCCCATCGTGTTCTAAATGACGAGACGAGAAAAACAAGACCCCACAACCCATAGTAACACCCACAAAAAAAATTGACCACCCCTCCCCCCATATAGCCAGTATGAGCCTATATACAGACCTCGGTGACTTTCCCCAAAAATTTCACCGCTTCGCTCCGGGACCCCTCCCATTGTGTTTTTCTCGGCGAGACGAGAAAAACGAGACCCCACAACCCATAGTAAAGCCCACGAAAAAAAAAAACGACCATCCCCATACAGGCATTTTCCCTTATATTGTATAATACAGACCCCTATTGTAGGGGTAAAGTCCGAGTTGCGCTTTTTATATTTTCGGAAAACAATCCTAATTTTACATGCACCCACCCCATTGACTGGATAGACAGGCCGCGATAAGCCCGGGACCGATATTAGCCCTTTTGGCTAGAGTTGATAGGAGTTTTCCCCTATTTTAGGGTTGAAGTCCGTGTTCCGCTTTTTATATTTTCGGAAAAAAATCCTAATTTTACATGTACCCACCCCATTGACTTGATAGGCAGGCCCCGATAAGCCCGGGGACCGATATTAGCACTTTTTGCTAGGGTTGATAGGGGTTTTCCCTATTTTAGGGTTAAATTCCGAGTTCCGCTTTTTATGTTTTCGGAAAAAAATCCTAATTTTACATGCACCCACCCCATTGACTTGATAGGCAGGCCCCGATAAGCCCGGGGACCGATATCAGCCTACGTCCGTGGAAAGTGATGCAGAACCTACCTTCTGGGATCGTATTGTGACAGCAGCTATCAATACTTACGCTGCAGCGATCGAGGACGCCAGAGAGGATAATTTACAACAGGCGTACACCCAAATGCGCCCCCGTATCAGAAAAACAGCCATGGCGATCTATGAACAGTATACCTTACTACCGCTTGAAATGAAAGGCGACCCCACGCACAGGTCCATCATGAAGACCAAGCGTCACTTGGAAGAGGCTATGGGGCTACCACCCACCGAGGCCCTGGAAAATGCGATCAGAATGCGCGAACAACTGTTTCAGGACATGCTGCCCGAAGAATATCCAGGCCTGCCCGACGACGCTTAGGTCACAGCGAGCAAAGATGGAATTTCTGAAATGGCGACAGATAAGAGCAGCCGAAAATACATCTAACGGACAAGAAGGAATATAACAGATGCAGCGCCAAATGGCGGCCTCTGATTGGACAAGAGTTTTCTTGAGTTGTAAACATACCCAACGCGGCTCCCCAGCGTGGGTATGATGTAACATTGGGGAAAATAAACTATATGAAAAAACTTCTTGTTGTTGTTGTTCTCTCATGTGTCATCCTTGTTGTTGTTGTTGTTGTTCTCTCTCCGGTCTATATCATGGCGTCAAGGCGTTATGTTAGAGCGTTAAGGCGTAACTACGAGCGTTGACGGGCGTCACTGCATTTCGAAGAATTGGTGACAATTCCATGGAATATCTAGAAAATCAGAACTTCTGAGCTATTTCACCAGGGCGTTGAAGCGTTAAGCTTGACGTTGGCGGGCGTTGCTACAAGATGACACCTCACACTACGCATTCGGACCAAGGATGGTCCCTCTCTACACCAAATACCTTCCTTCACTGCCCCAACATGCCCACTTTGGCTACTACTCCTACTGATGACGTCACCAATGACGTCACAGATAATGTGAACATCCCTCAAATCGGGGAAAAATTCCCTGTTTTATACGTTTTTCCGTGACATTCGTGTCTTTTCGGCAAACTCCGTGTCTCTTCGGCAAACTCCGTGTCTTTTCGATCACCTCCGTGTCTTTTCGGGTGCCTCCGTGACTCTTCGGGCACCTCCGTGTCTCTTCGGTAAACTCCGTGAATGAGACCCTTCCCATCGTGTTCTAAATGACGAGACGAGAAAAACAAGACCCCGCAACCCTTAGTAACACCCACAAAAAAAAAATTGACCACCCCTCCTCCATATAGCCAGTATGAACCTATATACAGACCTCGGTGACTTTTCCCAAAAATTTCATCGATTCGCTCAGGGACCCCTCCCATTGTGTTTTTCTCGACGAGACGAGAAAAACGAGACCCCACAACCCATAGTAACACCCACAAAAAAAAATTGACCAACCCTCCCCTATATAGCCAGTATGAACCTATATACAGACCTCGGTGACTTTTCTCAAAAATTTCACCGCTTCGCTCCGGGAACCCTCTTGGCGAGACGAGAAAAACGAGACTCCACAACCCATAGTAAAGCCCACGAAAAGAAAAACGACCATCCCCATACCCCATACAGGCATTTTCCCTTATATTGTATAATACAGACCCCTATTGTAGGGGGAAAGTCCGAGTTGCGCTTTTTATATTTTCGGAAAACAATCCTAATTTTACATGCACCCACCCCATTGACTGGATAGACAGGCCGCGATAAGCCCGGGACCGATATTAGCCCTTTTGGCTAGAGTTGATAGGAGTTTTCCCCTATTTTAGGGTTGAAGTCCGTGTTCCGCTTTTTATATTTTCGGAAAAAATCCTAATTTTACATGCACCCAGCCCAGTGACTTGATAGGCAGGCCCCGATAAGCCCGGGGACCGATATCAGCCCTTTTGGCTAGGATTGATAGGGTTTTCCCTATTTTAGGGGTAAAGTCCGTGTTCCGCTTTTTATATTTTCGGGAAAAAATCCTAATTTTACATGCACCCAGCCATGACTGGATGTCCCTTCACGAATGCTCACTTTGATACCTCACTCGACCCAATCGGACCATGCAGCGTATTTGAAGTATGGGGACTACTTTTTCTCCGCGGAAACTTTTTCTCGCGACCGCATCACCGCCAGACCGCATCACCGCGGAAGAATACATGCCCATGACCGCCACGTGACCACCACCTGCCGCCACAGAGGTCAAAGGCGTGCATGAGCGCTTCCTATACTTTAACCTGGGTTCCCCCTTAAATTTTACCCGGGGGGACAAATAAGTAGGTCAAGTTGACTTTACATCCTTGCTACCTACTACTTCAAGTTCTCAGCGGTAACGCATACAGAACTATACTGTATTTTGTCAGCATTGAAGCGTTCTAAAATATTGATAAGGTGGGGAATTGTGATTTGAAGTTGAACTACAATCATTTCAGTATACAGTAACGCCAAATGGTGAAAATGCAATACCTGTATCAATTTTCAGCTGTTGTCTGTCCACATATGTATTGTTAGCACCTCTCTAGAATTTGGTCTGCTGTATCCTACAATACTATCATCTCATGCTTTTAAACAGGTTGGTTGGGGAAAATCTAATGTGTGACTGATTAAGTAAATAAAAAATAACGTTGTTCAATACAATTTCTGTCCTCAATTAAAGTAACGTTAGCAACAACATTGTTCAAGCTATTCTCTATTCTATAACAGTTCCTCAACATTTCGTTGCAATTACAAGCGTCTGGTCCGTCATTCATAATTCAGCCGTCGTCCATTAGAGAATATCCGCGTCCATAATCCAAAGACCATAAGATCCATAAGTCTGTATTTCCCACACAGCACTTCCACTAACTATGTAATTGATGAGCCATGTAAAGTGCAATTGGATGTGAAAACCCATTTTGTTTTTTGTCTGTCCACTTATATAACGTTAGGAACACAGTAACGTTAGCAATACAACAGAGCATGATTTTCATAATTTTTTGCATATATAGATCTTTCTTATTTTTACTTGGCAGAACTGACAAAGCAAGCAGAGTTTGTTGATTTTAGCAGTCTAATATTGATTTTTGCGGCTAAATCATCAGTTTATAAGGTGTCTGTCTGAATGTAACATTAGCACTGTCATGTTTATTGCTACCGTTACACATGTAGTAATGAATGACATATGGTAAAAATATTGCATTTGCATTATCAATTTGCCTGACAGTACATGTACATGTCG
>JAVTVY010008231.1:0-44037 GCA_036873755.1 Hanleya hanleyi | reverse complement strand
TAATAATAATAATAATATACATGTATACCGTTTCCGAATATAGAGAATTGAAGTCGTTAGGTTGCAAAAATTATATAGCATTGAATAATTATTTACTATATACAACTCACATGATGTAATTCATAACATTTAATGTTTGAATATGTCTTATTAGTGCGAACGATACGAAAACACATAAAAATTATGAATAATATGTTTATACATGTATATACTCTATGATGTTTGTAATCCAAGACTACGCATGAACTAATTACTGATTATAATTGTGCTCACACGCCCACGAGTTTAATAATATAACATATATGGTATCTCGTATTGTATTGTATGATAATATAACATAATGCACTGTCCCGTATTCTACCGTATGGTGTTGTCGTATTCTACCGTATGGTGTCGTCTAAAATATATTGAATAAAAAGTTATTTGAATCGATCTAAGAATATTTGACCCGGCTATAGAGTTGTGTAGAAAATAATATAGTGTTTTGATGCAAGTGAATAGATTAACTGAATAATTTCACGCTATAATCAATGTGTAGGTTATTCTTCGTTCATGACAAATTGTTGTTAAGATGATTGCTATACGTTTTCGTATGTACATGACGGAATAATTCAATCATACGACCTTGGAATCTAGTTTCATCTAATATCATGCCAGCACAAGGATTCACAGACTTCACCTCGACTGTGGATTTTATTTACAAAAAAAACAAAACACAATTAAATCGATAGCGACTTGTTGATCCACCGAAAATTTCAAATTTCTCCAAAAGATGAGAAGATAAAATGTCGAAAATTTCAGTCTGGCAACTTACGCTATATGTGGATAGACTTGATTGGTCTAATTTCTGCTGTACTGATTTGTAACGTTGACTGAAATTACCAGTAGTTTGGACTGATTTACACCGAAGTACATACACATTCATAGGGCTAAACAATTTCCGATAGTGACCCTACTTTTAACACTTTCTTAGCGATGGAAAACCTTACATAAAGTCCTATAAATCGATTTTTCGCAAAATTCCATGATGGTACAAGACCACCCGGGCAGACTGAATACGAACCACAGAAGAAAGATATCCCACGGGTGCGGTATGCACTTCTTACAATGTAAGGTCACATTGAAAATAGCGTTGAAGCAAAATATCGTCAATACAATTGGCAAATGTTTTATCCTAAATTTGCAGACTTTTGAGCTCTTTGTCGCCTGCCTCTGACGGTTAGAGATCTGTCCAGTAACTGTCGAGACTCGGGCGTCGGTCTGCCGAAGTCGTTTCATTAGACCTGAGATATTGATCAGTGTGTCGTTCCAAAGGACTACGCCTGGGATCGAAACACCGTACACCACAAAATACAAGTACGGGATGGGATACATTGCCCTCCAGGTACAAACGTCTACTGCAGTCCATCGAAGCGTCATATCCTCTCTCAGAATGAAGACCATAGTTGGTATGGTGATGTAGACGACATTGGCTATCCAGACGATATAGATGGTTGAAGGGCCACATCTTCTGGAGAGTATAGTCTCACTCCGGAGAGGATTGAATAAAGATATTCTCATTACTATCACATACGTGAACATCGTTAAGAAATGTCCCACGAAAACAAACATCTGCAATCCGAGGACGATAAAACAAGTTGTCCTTTGAAGGAAGTGATAATTGGTGTTGAGAATAGAAACAGCCACCATCGGGAACAATATCATCCCTTCTAGCATGAATAAAATTGTACGGTTGATCGCACCCCAACGTTGGGTTTTATCCATATCCGAGCGGAAATAAACCCAACAGAGAAAGCCGTTTGACACCACAAAGGCAGAAGCCAAAAGAAACATAAATGCTGCCAAATATATTCCTTCGGCTGTGTTATCTGTGTTCTTACTGCAATTTGAACTCGGCCCAGACGAATTTATAGTTATATTGGACATCTTCCAGAAATATTCAACATTTTTGTCTCCGTGAAGGCCGACAAGGAAAAACTCAGGAATATCAAGAATCGAGATGTCAAATCCACTTCCAGGGATTAACTGTATGATAAAAAAGTCACAAAATGATGTTACCGATTCCTTGAAATAACAAGTGCGTGATTTAGAGTATACCGCTAATAGTATATTACTGATGACGGTGATTGTCCACGACTTCCCAACGTTACTGATATCTCTATCCTCAACTCCAATCGTATTTACTGTTGTTCGAGCATCTTGTGTGTAGAGCAATACACCTTTACAGAATCTGTATGATTGGAGGAATTTTCTTCCAATCTCCTCAACTGGCCAATGAAAATTCCGGATTTCTTTTTTGAAAACTTGGGCAGACCAATCAAGTCACTTACAACTGGAAGATATCTCGTGATTAATTGTGGTTTCTTGCCGTAAACTGTATAGGAAAAAACAGTTAAAGAACTGTTTTGTCTTCGCCTGTATGTCTAAAATTCTCACCAGACACCCATATTCTACATCGAATCATGGCGGCGAAGTCTGATTTGTCTGATTTGCTGGTGTTCACACCCGAACACCCATCCAGCGGTTCGTGACGGATATGCTGTAATCGCTGTAAACATTCCGATTCGATTGTAAGAACTGTCCCAATTTCCCGTCTCTTAGTATACATGTAATCATGGACATTATCTTGTTGATTTGGCCAGTGTTCTGTTTTATACTCGGACACGATCTACCTGATAACATACATTTATGATATGTATACCGCCTGAAAGCACCCGCCGCAAAGTCAACGAGAATTGGTCATTAACGTAGAACATAAATGATAAGGTCAATTGCATTGTAAACAAGAGACACTATATATCCCCGTTGTCTATGTTCACACGCTTGTGTTATTTTATCTCTGAATCCATCAGCTTTATTTTTCGGTATGATTAAGCAAACAAAACGTAGTCATGTAAATCCACATTGATACAGGTTCACAATATTGCAGCCTTTATCCAGATCTTTGTTAATGATAGATTACCAGAAAACGTATAGGCTACTGAGCAGAGCCAATCGATGTGTCCTCAAGCATAGTGACCAGCCGACCGTATTTTTGAGTATCTGGGTGAATTTCATGAAACATCAATTGAGGTGATTTGAGCGATATGCAAGAGGTGGGCAAAAATAGACGGTGGATTCTCGGACGTAGCCTTAGTATCTCAGCCGCGCTTTTATTGCAGCTGTTCATGTGGCGACTATGAAGCATCCACCAGGTCCCTAGCACCGGCTTAAGCGGAATTATATACCTGTGATGACAGATCAACTCAAAGAACTCATCTGATGTTAATGAATGAGCATCGTGAACGTCTGATAAAGTAAACGAACATGATGCAACCTGGCAAACACAGGAATCCCCAGAGAAACTAACCTGTAATGCCCGACGTCGTACGGCTTAAATTTTTCCACCAAAGCAACAAACCTACATATATTTGTCGAGTGACATGTACAGAGGGCGGGACTCTGGGAGTAACCATCCACCAGCAGAATCCTGCCATATACAGGTAGTAAATTGGAGCGATATGCAAGAGGTGTAGGACAAATTGACGCCAACTGGGGACTAAAATGCAACCATATGACTCTACAGGAAAGCATCCCTCTGCACCTGATTTTCAGACCCGAGAATACGATGGATTCCCGGATGTAGCTTCAGTATTTTCGAACTTGATTCTTCAAATGCACTTGAACTCCCTCGATTTAAGTTTTGCTTCACATGAAAGTTCACTCGGACCTCAAATCGCGCTTGAGTACAAGCGTGATCGACCCTCTTCGTAAAATAATAGCCTTCTTGATATATAAACGTACTTGGGACAACCAGTATGGGGGGAACAGTGTCGAAAATTAGGGCCTTGTTCATGTGCTTATGGGCATTATTCTGCCACCCATTGATCACGAAATAGCACAGATAGATGTATTTCGCACCTGAAATTCTACCGATCGCATTCGTTGGGAGCCCTTCATATCCTCCACGACATATCTTATACAAACCTCTGCTACTGTGAGTGTACTATTTATTACTACATTGCACAAAAGAGTTAATGCCCATTCATATATCATTGGTCGAGTGTCATCAAAACTTTTCGTCAAAATCAACTTGAGAACTTGGGTTTGAAAATCGCCATTGAAGAAGCCAAAACGAGTGAGGTTACTGGAATCGGCCTTGATCGGATGACGTGGAATTACAGTTTATCTAAAGGTGGCTCTCCCCCCTGAACAGATACACATATATTGTTCTGTCATCCTAAGATATGTATGTTCACTGTCTTCTGAATATTTATACAATAACTGGGGATTTCGATGTACTCTGGGTCGTGAATTCCAATTCAAGGCCAGAGGGATTGTATTATAACAGAACTTTTTCATGTAAAGGCAGGGGAAGTTTTATGTAAATGAATGTTGTTCTGTAATACGACAACTCCGAGCTTAAAACGCAATTTAATGCTCTGGCTTTGAGTTTTTAACAGTTTATATATTAATTGAAGATCATTTCCCAGGTTCTAAATTGCCACACTTGAATTAAATTTCTCTTTTGTTGGAATAAGAACTTGTTCCGGCATAACCATGATAATAAACTCTGGCGGGATAATGATTTTGAATTTTTTTTTATGTCGATGGACTGTTCAACGTCTTCATATTCCGTAACATCCAAAATTATGTTTTGAGTAGCTTCTAAATTTGATTCTTTTAAACAGAAGTACCAAAATAACAAAAACAAATATTTGGATTCGATTAAATCTGCTGCCGAGACAACCGGGAACATACAAATCTCGAATTACTACTGTTGGCAGAGATAATGCATATAATCATAAATCTATTATTGATGATTATTGATTGATAATTATTGATTATTTTTGATGGGGTCTTATTTTTCAATACAAACGAACCAGTTAACGTCAAAAATACATAGAACATCGGCCTGCATATGATGATACAACTGTCCTGGAGCATTTCTATGGCGGCTGTATTTCTACAGGCCAGTGTTTGGTATAGGGGTAAGAGGGGAGGTAATGACTATATTCTCAAAACCATAAAGTCAATTTCAAACAACAAATACCAATACTACAAAGAAATATGTTCTCTCACACAGGCGCTGCCTCAAGGTCATTAAGTACACACATATTTAAACAACCACATCTAAATATCTCTTATTTAAAGATATGCAGTAGGGGGATGAGGTAATATTTAAGAGTGTATCTTTATTCAAAATGCATTATTTTCGACGAGAATATTGTTGGTGAGTGAAACAATTTTCTTTCTCAACATGCATGAACGCTTGGTTTATCATTGAGGTTAGTCAGAATTTAAATCCGAATTACCATCCCTTGTATGTGTTAATATCAACAAAGTTGATGTAGCAGCATGTATCAACAATTTTGTCTTCAGGGTTGTTATTTAATGATTGACAGTGATTTTTTTACGTTCATTCGGGTATGAACTTAAAAACCGCTGTGCAATCTTACAAAGTTTGCAGAGCGGTTTTTAAGTTCATACTCCAATGAACGTAATAACAATCACAGTCAATCCTTATCATTAAATTAATCAAGCAAAACTAATTCAATAAGAGAAAAAATTGAATGTGGAAGGAACGAATTTTTCGGTTTAATTCGTGTAACAGTATTCTTGTTGACTTTTGACTGTATAAATACAGTCAACAAAGTTCGTAACTCCTAGCAACGTCTCAGTGCACGCGCACCTCACTCGGTGGGCCTAGCGCGGTTCAAACAGTTTTCAGTTTGACAGTTCGTTGTACATTGTGTATGGAAGAAAATAGGGATAATTATTCAGGTCAGGAAAACTGAAATACACAAAAAATTCTGCGAAGGAAGAATGAGATATGAAATCATGCGGAAGAAACCATTCAAAATGGCGGCCATGTGGGGCACAAGAACAGCGTTAGTCTCGTCATGTTCTCGCTTCCGAGAAATGACATAAATAAAAACAAATCGAAAACTCGGAAAATCTGACCGACGAATCAGCCAATTTTTTTTTAGATAACATCACTGTTATATCATCATACATTTTCTTGTGGAGGTTGACCCAAGGGTATGGTGTGGTGAGTTTCATCACCCGAGCTGAAGGAGTTTAGAGGAGGGGGGAGACAAAGTGACCCCCAGGCCTAGATGGGTCCCAAAAGAGCCCAAGCTAGGTAGGGTTAAAGTAGGCGAGTTCTTTCGGGGCAAAATGATCTATTGGACCTATTTAATTTATTTTGTTGTATAGTTTATCTCCCGATACGGGGAATCACCGCGACGACTAGAAGAGCGAACATACATCATTTAATATGTGGCGTGCCACACGTTCAGGTGAGAGCTGTAAATTCTTAAATCATTGATGCACGAGGACAGATGACTCCGAATGGATGACTCCGATGACTCTGAATTAACCTTGTAATACTGACTACGCTTGTGAAGGTGGTTTTCAGTGCTTTTCATATAAACTCTATTCCTCTACACTGTTTCTCTGCAATTCTTAACTCCTATTGTCTTGCTGGTCCTCACCATGAGAAAGGTCGTCGACACATACTGGCAGAAGTACAATGTACCCCTTTTACCAGCCAACAGGTACAGAGAAACCACAGTTCGGGGCTAGGGACCGAAGGAACCCACGTACTTCAAGGTCCTCATGGTGCTCGTGTGAACAGTCACAATCAAAGGGTGAATATGAGACATCATTCTCTAGATGGCGACTTTACAAAGAATATCATCTGGATTAAAAATACTGATCAGCGATACGGATTTGATATTTTTGGAACATCATGATGTCTTGCCGGCATCATTGAAAACTGTTGACCGCTTCTCTCTTACAGGAAACTATGTTTATGTATACTATGATTGTCTTTTCGAATTTGGTGCTAATGCTGTTATATGAAATATGAACGAAGTCTTTGGATTATGGACGCGGATATTCTTTAATGGAGGACGACTGAATTATGAATGGCAGACCAGACGCTTGTAATTCTCTATAGAGCTTCCTTTCGCATCGATATAGATGAATTACACCGTTGGGGAGCAATGGAACGCGCAAATTCTGATGGAAGGGATGATACTGTTCCCGAAGGTAGCCGTTTCTCTCTTCAACACTAACTATCAGTACTTACAAAAACAAGCGGCTGTATTGTCCTTGGTTTGCAGCTGTACCTTTTCGTGAGACATTTACCAACGATGTTAACGTATGTGATAACGATGAGAATATCTGTATTCAATCTGCTTCAAAATGAAACCTTACTCTGCAGAAGATGCGGCCCCTCTACCTTGTCTGAATAGCCAATGCCATCTACATCACCATGCCATATCTCACATTCATTCTGAGAGACAATACAACTTGAGGGACAGCAGTGGAAGTAAATGTCTCCCATCCCTTACTTGTATTTTGTGGTACATAGTGCCATGATCCCGGCGATAGTCCTTTTCATGATCCCGGGATAGTTCTTTTTATGATCCCGGCGAGAGTCCGTTTCAAGATCGCGGGGATAATCCGTTTCATGATCCCGGGGATAGTCCGTTTCATGATCCCGGGGATAGTCCGTCTCAAGATCGCGGTGGTAGTCCGTTTCGTGATCCCGGAGATAGTCCTTTTCATGACCCCGGGGATAGTCCGTTTCAAGATTCCAGGGGTAATCATTTTCATGATTTCGGGGGTGGTCCGTTTCAAGATCCCAGGGATAGTCCTTTTCCTGATCCCGGAGATAGTCCTTTAGAGCGATATTCTCTTTAACCTTTCATGTCTGATGAAACGACCCCACGGACAGATCGACACCCAGAACTCAGCAGGTACTAGAGGGGCCACCCATGGTCAACAAATGGCGACAAAGAATTCAACCATCTGTCAGTTTTGCTGATGACAGCTTGCTTTATCGCTATTTTCGATGTGACCTTGCCTTATAGAATGTGCATACCGTCCAATGGAATATCTTCCTACTCCCCAGTTGATCTGCTACCATCATGGAATGTTGTGAAATCACTTTCTGTGAATATAATTTTCTGTGAACATGACCATCATCAGGGGCAATTGGGCCATTGAAAGGTTTAACTTAAATCCCTATATTCAAAACGGACAAACGTAATAACTGTATAGATTTTTTGCGAGGGTAAAGATGCAGCGGTTAGTTTGGAAAATGGTATAGTCATGTGAGAGAAGATATGATTTTAAATCATTTGAGAGCGATTGATTTATTAAATAAATTGTAACTGTAACCAGTTCCCTGATACTTCTGTCTTTCGTTGCTAGAATTTTGATGGATTGGTAGCGTCTTTGATTACAGTTTATTAGTGTTCGACGTAATATAGCAAAATTATTTCCGAAACGACATTATAATTACTTCTCTCTCTATGACGTCACAATCAACGTCACAAACATTACAAAAACTCACAAAGTTGCCTTCCCTGCGTATGAATAAATCCGCTCCAATAGCCGAGATCGCCATTACAAATCTAGGGTAACTGGGCATGCGCACAAGGCGAGGTCACGAAAGGTCACTTGTACCAACGGCCGCATCCTGGCCAGGTTGAAAGTGGGTCATATCTCGGGAAAAGTACTTTTTCTGTGGAACTAAATTGTGTTCAGGGTGAATAAATATCCGGAGCCGTTGTTTCGCCTATCTGGCGGTAGTCCATGAGATTTTTTAATGATTTTACGTACAGTTGCACAAAATATCAACTGTTTTCCAACACTCGGCCTATGTCTCTAACGTTAAAAACTTCCGACTTGGTACAAACAGGAAGTTCACGAAAAGCTGCGCACACGCTGCGCAGTTGCAAAAAAATGAAATGGCGAAAGAGTCTATTCTCATTATTCTGAATAATTCTTCAAAATCCAAGAAGAGGTTTGTGATTCTGCCTGAATAAAATGAAATAAAATAAATGCGATCCAACCGTAGGCCTATACGGTAACTGACCAACTGCCAAACCTCCCTGTGTAATATATCTGCTGATATTAGTATCTTTCAAGAGAGAACAGACAATGCTGACCCTCAACGAAGACAAACAGAGAAAACACAGTATCTTCCGCGGAGGCCCGTACATATGCTGCTTGTGATGCAAGTCTTATCGGATTAGTGCCGATGTATTAGGTTTAACTCCCCTCGCAATCCAGTGTCCGATCTGCAAATAATGAGAAAAACTTCAAAGTCACTTTTTTCGTCAATCAAGAGAAAAGTAGTCGATATCCCTGATAACATCGTTTAAACACCCAAATGCACCGTTTGCATTAGTGTACATGTATTTAGCACTTTTGCTGGAGAGCTTTGATTAAGCAATGACAAATTAATTTAAAAGCTATTGGTTTTGACTAATCACCACAACGTATCGGTGTAACAGGAAAGAATGTCCTGTAGGGAGGAATGACCGGCCCCAATATTTTAACCCAGCAGAGTCATTTATTCCTGATTTGCAACCCAGGGGAATACATTTTTTTAAACCTATCTGGCATTGTCGACTTGGCGTGCACCGCAGCATGGGGCGGAATGTGCCCCATTTATATTTTCGCTATCATTATGGCTAGAGGACTAAAACGTACCACACTACATCTTTGGATTAAGTTCTACAAGAAAATGCAACAAAAATCTGAAATGGCCGCCATGATGACGTCGCAGTCATTTTCAAAAAGAACATTTTTTGGTCCATTTTCCGGTCAGAAGTTTTTTATTTTTTGTTTTTGTTTTTCTCATCGCAAACCCTGCATGATGAATTAGTAAATAATAATCTGATATGAAATAAAATAGGTTTTACCCACTCTTCCTTGCAAAAAAAAGCAGAAAATTTGAAGAAATCTGAAGAAAACATCATTTCTCTGGTACCACACGTGGGCACCGTTTTGAATTTACCCATGATCCTCTGCTGGAGGGGTCATACAAATAGGCTCAAAATGACCCCAATATGACAATCTGCAAAGTCACGCAGATTTAGCTCTCAATCTTTTGTCGTTCCGGAGAGAGGAGCCAAAAACAACAAGGGGTGGGGGGGGGGGGGGAAGTGCCTCTCCCCAGGCCATATAGGGTCAAAGAGAAACTGGTGGAGTACATATTTACAGTTTTTATTCAGCTGGTTGATATCTGATTAACAAGTTCGCGAACAACATGAACGTACTTAGGGAGAGAGAGAGAATGAGATTTAGAAATATTTAGGGTTCAGCAATATTTCAGTTATATAGCGAAGGATGTATCTAGTAGAAGCGTCTACTCTATCAATGCTTCGACGACCTTGTTTCCGGAATCCGTGATGAAATGTACTAAAATAACTAGACCATGTGGACTTCGACAGAAAACAGCAAACTTTGGCTGCTGGTATTTTATGCAAACTTGAAGTATGAACGCCATTGAGCTTTCATGAAGTTTTACCGCGAACCAGATAGATAAATAATGTCACACCTTCTTTTCACACTTCTCTCATTATTTTGGGTTTTGTTTCTGTTGCATTCCATTCCCGTTGTGATTTCTTGTTACCGAACATCAGGTTTTTAGCTGGATACCAGCAACTTCAGAAAATTGCTACCACGGTAAACGATAGCTAGACATTTTATTCCTATAAACCATGAATAAATAGATGAATCTGGATCTCTTTCCAACGAACATGTATTGCCTTGATAATGCGTGAGAATTAATTTTATTGATCATTTCTAAAATAAAGCCCCCATTAACCGATTGCTGAGGCAATCATATTTATAAAGGCAATACGGATTATTCCCAAAATCTAGCTTCTAAAGCATACTTAATGTTATACATAACAAATATTATCAGCTTCAAAGAGACAATCTTCTAGGCATAAAGTTTCTAATTAATATGTCTCATTTCACCAAATCCATTCACAAATCTCAGACTCCAAGATCTCCTCAACCTTTAAAAATTTCAAACGCGATAAACGGCAAAGTATTCAGAATTATGTACAGTTTATTGCCTAAAAATACGCACACATTTGTCAAATCCGTCAGTCAATATACATTCGTTTGTGCTGGAACATTTTCCGTATATTAGAATTCGTCTGCTGAAGAGTGTAATCAAGCGTGTTCAGGTATATCCGATAAATTGCTGTATAAAACATTTTGTGCCAAAATTAGTTTCTCTGTTTTGATATACTTTAAGCCCCGTGTATCAGAGCCCGTTAATGTCCCAAAACTCTCGCTTAGACTTGACGGCATCAACTTAGTCTGAGTCTAATTGGTGTATTAACTCATCGTTAAGATTCCTTTGAAAGCATTGCATCAGTGGAGTAAATACCTTCCATAATCCATGCAATCATATTCGCCTTTGTTGTAGGTTCGGTCTTGTAATTTCTCCAAGAACCGTTCAAGGAATGTACTGTAAGTCTGATAAAAGCGAACGTGTCCATTTTCAAGTTTTAACGTTTGAAATAGACTTGAACAAATAGATGGATATAATTTCAACGAACATGTGTTGCCTTGATATGGCATTAGCATTAATTTTATTGATAATTTCTAATACAAAACCCCCATTAACCGATTGCTGTGGCAATCATATGTATAAAGGCGATACGGATTATTCCCAAAATCTAGCTTTCATGGCATACATAATGCTATACATAACAAATGTTATCAGCTTCAAAGAGACAATTTTCTAGGCATAAAGTTTCTAATTAATATGTCTCATTTCACCAAATCCATTCACAAATCTCAAACTCCAACATCTCCTCAACCTTTACAAATTTCAAACGCGATAAACGGCAAAGTATTCAGAATTATGTACAGTTTATTCCCTAAAAATACGCAATATACATTCGTCTGTCCTGTATCATTTTCCGTGTATCAGAATTCGTCTGCTGAAGAGTGTAATCAAGCGTGTTCAGGCATATCCGATAAATTACGGTATGAAGCATTTTGTGCCACAGTTGGTTTCTCTGTTTTGTTATACTTTAAGCCCCGTGTTTCAGAGCCCGTTAATGTCCCAAAACTCTCCTAAAGACCTGACGGCACCAACTTAATCTGGGTCTAATTTTGTGTGTAAAATCATCGTGGAGATTCCTTTGAAAATGTCTTTTCTTAAGAGCATTGAATCAGCGGAGTAAATACGTTCCATAATCCATGCAATAATATTCGTCTTTGTTGGAGGTTCGGCGAAGTAATTCCTCCAAGAACCGTTTAGGGAATTTGCTGTAAGACTGATGAAAGCGAACGTGTTCAGGCTTTGACGTTTGAAGTAAATACCTAATACTGAATTTCTTCCATGGAATTCTGCTAACACAGCAAAAAAAGGCAAGGTGAACGCTTCGACGTATTTGAAATCTGAATCTGAAATTTCCAAGATAAGAAATAAGTAGCAGGTGAAAAGGGGTTCCGGTGTGACGGAAACGGTGACGAAATGCATCCAGTGTCCGGGGGACACTCGCGTCTAGACGTAAGTGTCCCAAGACACTAAGATCTGGATTTAATGGTCCGTCGGGTATTCAGGTCTGGAATTGGATGTCCTGGGACACTGGCTTCCAGGAGACGAAAGTCCTAACCTGGAGCCCAGTGTCCGCCTCGATTACTACTTCCGATTTTCCATCCAGTTTACACGTGAACATTTGTACCAGAGAGTAGTATAGAAAGGGGACTTCCGGCGTTATTGACATACTTCCGACAGGTAGCGTCAACAGATCATTTCCGTCTGACCTTTGTGAAGTCACTTCCGGTTCCGGTCATGTGACATAAAGTGACCTTTAACCCTGCGCATGATGTCCGCTATTGTCCGCATGGCTACTTCCGATCACGTGACCGGAACCGGGAGTGACCTCACAAAGGTCAGACGGAAACGACTTGTTGACGTCACCGGTTGTAAGAAGTTCGATAACGCCCTAAGTTCCCCTCTCTCTGTCTCTCCCTTCTACTCAGGAGGTGAGTGAGGACGAAAATAAAATGAAAAAACAAGATAATTTCAACAGAAAATCTTGAAATTTATGTTAAGAAATAATCAGGTAAGACTGCATCACACCTAAGGGCTTTTCCTCGTGCGTCGTTTGCGCCTCTTTGCTTGTCCGGTGGGAGCTTGTTCACTACAATGAAGAATACAATATATTGGCGAGCATACGTGACAACAAGTCAACACGAGAAACAACACGTTCTTCAGGAATGCAAGTCGCGATATGTAATTGTTCTATACAGGTGTGGAAGCTGCCAGTCAGTGGGGGAACTAGGCCACTACTTGTATTCTTTTAACGGCATATTCCGTGGGTCTTCCAAAGACGAGGTCAAATTTGCTTGACAAGTAATACAACAGACCTGATATGACTGCGCATACTTACGGTTGCATAAAACGCTTCAGATTCTTTGCGTTTACTGCAACTTTCAGCTGCTTTCCTTCCACAAACGTCACACGGAAGGTAGATTTTCTACGGCCATTGCCGGATATGACATAAGGGCCCCGATAACGCTCCTCAGACATTCTCCCTTTCCGGTCCAGGCGCTTGAGATTACAAAGCAAGACCTTGTCCCCTATGTCAAAAGTCTGAAATAGCGAAAATTTGCATATATGGTCCATGCTCAACATGTGATCATGGCAACAAGAATTGAAGAAATGAAATAGGTCTGTGCAACAATGCAGCTCAGCTCTTCAGCAATATTTATTACACTCTAATTAGCACTTCGCATAAATCATTATGTGAATGAAGGATTCGGCCAGGTGTTTCTTTGGCATCATTATCTGTTGTTTGCAAATTACATATTTAGGATCTGAACACTAGTTTAACAGAACAAGAAGAATCTTGTTTCAGTTTAAACGTATTCAGGTTACAAACAGCGTTCGTGAAAGCTTTTAAAAGTGATTATTTTGAGTGATGTGTTTAGAAATGTAGGTAAAACCTCAAACTGTACACAGTCTATATCGGATTAAAAGTGTTCTAACCCTTAACATATAATTTGCAGGGTTTCTGACCATTCAGTTGACTCAGTTTTCCTTAAAATCATTAATATACTAACTTCCATTCCTTTCCTCTTGTTGTATTCTTTCTTTTGCCGCGCCTGCGTTTTGTCGATATTCTTCATGACTTTCGGAAACGTTAAAAAAATGAGAGATGACACTTCGTGAATTTGTAGTTGATCATATTGGGGTCATTTGGAGCCTATTTGCATAACCTCCCGAACAGAGGATCACGGGTAAATTCACGGGTAATTTACCATGCATTTTTTTATGGGAAAAAAATGAATACAATTTTTGCAAAATTTGATAAAAAAATCGACCAAGGATAGCATTTTTTGAAAATGACGTCACTGTGACGTCATCAGAGCAGCCATCTTGGATTTTTTAAATATTTTGTTGTACAGGTTGACGGAAAGGTATAGTGTGGTAAAATTCAGTCCCTTTACCTCAAGGGATAAGTAAAATAGTAGGGCGGTAACGGCGGAAACCATTAAACCGCGAAGTAAAGCTAGCAACCGCTATGTAAAGGTTACTCCGCGGTTTAAAGGTTTACTCGACGATTTAAAGGTTTACTCTGTGGTTTAAACGGTGTAAACGTTTCCAAGAGTTTTATCTGGTTTTCGGTGGAAAAAAAAAATGATAAAGTCATTTATGACGACGTTACTAGAAATGATAAAAATGTAAAGAAAACGTGACAAACTAAAATCTGTTTGTAGAAAATAGGCAAAAATCAAGAACATCCCCAAGAAATGCAGAAAATGTAATAAAAAAAATGTAAAAAATAAAAAATTATAAAAAATGTCGATGTCCCCTATGTGTCACCCTAATTCTTGAATGCCCCCTATGGACCAGCCTTATTCAATCTTGGATTGAATACGCAAATATACCCGATGTTTGTCATTAGTTTGCGAGCGCCTTAGGTTGAACTACGGGTAATGTATACATACTAGCCATACATGTATATGAAGTCTACAAAATATATTAATTGCGAGTCACAAGGACTCACTTTTCGCATTTCTATGTAAATGGGTTTTACCAAAAAAGAATAGTATCTCGCTCAAACAATCAAAGATAAAACTCATAATAAATATATTCACTTTCAATGATCAAACAACGGAATTTTGTTGGCATACTGCTACCTGATAATTCCTTTGAGCAGCTCGTCGTATGGAACGTTTCTCTTGCTGACTTTTCCCGGCTTCTTACTCGTCGATATTGTTGGCCAAATATCGCAGAATATCGACAGGATCTAAGGATGCCATGGGTCTGATTGTGGACAGGTTATCGATAGGATCTAAGGATGCCATGGGTCTGATTGTGGACAGGTTATCGATAGGATCTAAGGATGCCATGGGTCTGATTGTGGACAGGTTATCGATAGGATCTAAGGATGCCATGGGTCTGATTGTGGACAGGTTATCGATAGGATCTAAGGATGCCATGGGTCTGATTGTGGACAGGTTATCGATAGGATCTAAGGATGCCATGGGTCTGATTGTGGACAGGTTATCGATAAGATCTAAGGATGCCATGGGTCTGATTGTGGACAGGTTATCGATAGGATCTAAGGATGCCATGGGTCTGATTGTGGACAGGTTATCGATAGGATCTAAGGATGCCATGGGTCTGATTGTGGACAGGTTATCGATAGGATCTAAGGATGCCATGGGTCTGATTGTGGACAGGTTATCGATAGGATCTAAGGATGCCATGGGTCTGATTGTGGACAGGTTTATGTGGAGGTCAGCTTTTATACACACCTGGTCAGGTACTCGCAGGTGTAGATGTCGTGGCAACTTTTATTTTGCATTTATGTTATGTTTTATTTATATTTGATCATTTCTTCAATGATACGCTTAATGTGAAAACAATTCAAACATATATTTTATGGTATCACCTATGCAAACAAATGACTTAAAGAACGGCGGGTCAGCTTGAAATGTCCGGAGAGATCGTTCACGATATCCCGCATTCAGAACATACGGATCGAATATGAAAAGACCCTGAGTATTATATTTGCATATCGTGAAATATTCCAATTTCGCCCTAACTATGTGAGAAGTCGTAAGTACCTAAGTAGTACAAGCGGACAAGCGTGGTCATTTTAGAGTAACTTTAATTATAACAGTATTAGAGATGACAGTTTCCTCAATATTTACTGATGTCAGAAATGTGATATACGGTACATTTTCATTAGATATCTCAATATCTCTTGTTTCTTTCTGATTTCACAACATTCACAAAATCACATGCGTGCGAAAATTCACCCAGCGCGGATAGAAGGATTCATGTAGTACTTGTATATGGTTTTCTACGACATATTGAAGGTACTCTCGTTGAGAGAAAGTGGTCAAAAGTTCACCTCAGATTATTATTTTCAAAATTTATCATTCAGTTTTTGCTAAAAAAATCCCAGCATAAATGAAACATTCGAACAATCTGATTGAAAAATCGTATATTATTTATTTTTTTGAAAATGACATGACTATAGCGTCATCTTGGTGACCATCTTTGAGTTTTTTTTACATTTTCAACTAAAGCTTGACCCAAGGGGTATAATGTGGTTAGTTTCAGCATCTTAGCCTAAGTGGTAATAAAATATAAATGTCTCCCCCAGGTCAGGACAGGTCCAAAATCGCCCAGGCCACATAGGGTTGATATTTTAAGCTATGACGACAATTTTCATGCGTATTATACCAAACGATTTGTTGGGTAGGACCTTTATATGATTCTAATATTGAGGTCATCGATGGCTGACCAAAATCAGCATATGTAGTATTGTGCTGTGTGATCTGTGTCCATTTTGTTACATATAATGTGCATATTGAGACAAATTTCCACGGTTCAATAGGCAGGTATGTCAGATATAATCGATACCATATGATTCAAGATTCAGTATTTCAGTATCGACAACAGATATAGTTCACTGTGTATGTGTAAGTATTCAGGTAGAGTTCGCTGTGTAAGTATTCAGGTATGATTCACTGTGTAAGTATTCAGGTATAGTTCATTGTGTAAGTATTCAGGTATGGATCATTGTGTAAGTATTCAGGTATAGTTCATTGTGTAAGTATTCAGGTATGGATCATTGTGTAAGTATTCAGGTATAGTTCACTGTGTAAGTATTCAGATATAGTTCATTGTGTAAGTATTCAGGTACAGTTCATTGTGTAAGTATTCAGGTATGGATCATTGTGTAAGTATTCAGGTATAATTCGCTGTGTAAGTATTCAGGTATGGATCATTGTGTAAGTATTCAGGTGTAGTTCACTGTGTAAATATTCAGGTATAGTTCGCTGTGTAAGTATTCAGGTATGATTCACTGTGTAAGTATTCAGGTATAATTCGCTGTGTAAGTATTCAGGTATGGATCATTGTGTAAGTATTCAGGTGTAGTTCACTGTGTAAGTATTCAGGTATAGTTCACTGTGCAAGTATTCAGGTATAGGTCACTGTGTAAGTATTCAGGTATAGTTCACTGTGTAAGTATTCAGGTATGATTCACTGTGTAAGTATTCAGGTATAGTTCATTGTGTAAGTATTGATCACTGTGTAAGTATTCAGGTATTGTTCACTGTGCAAGTATTCAGATATAGTTCATTGTGTAAGTATTCAGATATAGTTCATTGTGTAAGTATTCAGGTGTAGTTCATTGTGTAAGTATTCAGATATAGTTCACTGTGTAAGTATTCAGGTATAGTGCATTGTGTAAGTATTCAGATATAGTTCACTGTGTAAGTATTCAGATATAGTTCATTGCGTAAGTATTCAGGTATAGTTCATTGTGTAAGTATTCAGGTATAGTTCACTGTGTAAGATTTCAGGTATAGATCACTGTGTATGTATTCAGGTATTGTTCACTGTGTAAGTATTCAGATATAGTTCATTGTGTAAGTATTCAGATATAGTTCAGTGTGTAAGTATTCAGATATAGTTCACTGTGTAAGTAATCAGATATAGTTCACTGTGTAACTATTCAGGTATAGTTCATTGTGTAAGTATTCAGATATAGTTCACTGTGTAAGTATTCAGATATAGTTCATTATGTAAGTATTCAGGTATAGATCACTGTGTAAGTATTAAGATATAGTTCACTGTGTATGTATTCAGATATAGTTCATTGTATTCAGGTATTGTTCACTGTGTAAGTATTCAGATATAGTTCACTGTGTAAGTATTCAGATATAGTTCATTGTGTAAGTTTTCAGGTATAGTTCATTGTGTAAGTATTCAGATATAGTTCATTGTGTAAGTATTCAGGTATAGATCACTGTGTAAGTATCCAGGTATTGTTCGCTGTGTAAGTATTCAGGTATAGATCAGTGTGTAAGTGTCCAGGTATAGTTCATTGTGTAAGTATTTAGATATAGTTCATTGTGTAAGTATTCAGATATAGTTCACTGTGTAAGTATTCAGATATAGTTCATTATGTAAGTATTCAGGTATAGATCACTGTGTAAGTATTAAGATATAGTTCACTGTGTATGTATTCAGATATAGTTCATTGTATTCAGGTATTGTTCACTGTGTAAGTATTCAGATATAGTTCACTGTGTAAGTATTCAGATATAGTTCATTGTGTAAGTTTTCAGGTATAGTTCATTGTGTAAGTATTCAGATATAGTTCATTGTGTAAGTATTCAGGTATAGATCACTGTGTAAGTATCCAGGTATTGTTCGCTGTGTAAGTATTCAGGTATAGATCAGTGTGTAAGTGTCCAGGTATAGTTCATTGTGTAAGTATTTAGATATAGTTCATTGTGTAAGTATTCAGATATAGTTCACTGTGTAAGTATTCAGATATAGTTCATTGCGTAAGTATTCAGGTATAGATCACTGTGTAAGTATCCAGGTATTGTTCACTGTGTAAGTATTCAGGTATAGATCACTGTGTAAGTATCCAGGTATAGCTCACTGTGTAAGTATTCAGGTATAGTTCACTGTGTAACTATTCAGGTATAGATCACTGTGTAAGTATTCAGGTGTAGTTCACTGTATAATTATTCAGGTAAAGATCACAGTGTAAGATTTCAGGTATAGATCACTGTGTAAATATTCAGGTATTGTTCACTGTGTAAGTATTCGGGTATTGTTCACTGTGTAATTATTCAGGTGTAGTTTATTGTGTAAGTATTCAACCATAGATTACCGTGTAACTATTCGGGTATTGTTCACGTGTAATTATTCAGGTATAGACCACTGTGTATGTATTCAGGTATTGTTCACTGTGTAAGTATTTAGGAATAGACCACTGTGTAAGTATTCAGATATAGTTCATTGTTTACGTATTCAGGTATAGATCACTGTGTATGTATTCAGGTATTGTTCACTGTGTAAGTATTCAGGAATAGACCACTGTGTAAGTATTCAGGTCTAGTTCACTGTGTACATATTCAGATATAGTTCACATGTAAGTAGTCCGGTATAGTTCACTGTGTAAGTATTCAGTGTAGTTCACGGTGTAGGTAGTCCGGTATAGTTCACTGTGTAAGTATTCAGGTGTAGTTCACGGTGTAAGTACCGGTATAGTTCACTGTGTAAGTATTCAGGTGTAGTTCACGGTGTAAGTAGTCCGGTATAGTTCACTGTGTAAGTATTCAGATGTAGTTCACTGTTTAAGAATTCAGCATTTTATTGAGTCTTGAATGAACATCCATTCTATATGGTCTTTGAGGGTACAGACTTAGTAAACAAAAGTCAAATTGTCGAACAGACGGATTTTGAATACACACTACCAGTCAGTTAGCATTAATCCGGACGCAAACCGTTGAAATATAGATGGTAGTTTCAGTAACATTTTAAATCTCAACATAGTTTACGTACGGACCAACACTGAGGCAAACCCATTAACAGCACACATTTTGTTTGTCTTCGTACACTGCGGGCTACGATTGAAATTCCAACATGTTTTTGTTTATTTTCACGACGCAATCCAAATATAAATCCACTTGGGGATCAAATTTAGCACGCGTTATCTACTACTGACGACATAATACAACGAAAACAATTGTGCAGTTCGCTGCTTCCGTTTGTGCGTTTGCGCTATGACAAGTTGACAGATATAGGCCCAACAGATTTGGTAGTAAGCTACGTTGAGTGAGAACACGTGTAACCAAACTCCACAAAAATAATCACCGATCTGAGTCTGAATACTGGAGCCTACCAATCCTAATTGCAGTTCTTTCATCAAAGTGGTACATTGTTCAAAACCTTTGACTGGTATTAGATTTAGTACACAACCGATTACTGTCTATTTTGTTTTGAAAGAAAATATTTTGTTGTTTTCTGCGTTTTCTCAAATCGAATTCCGGAATACCTTGCCGGAATTATCGATGTGCTGCAAGATTAATGTGTTCCGAAATCAAGGTTGCTGCGATTCGTCAGTTGATATACTTTTAAAAAGGGCGACGCGCGACGCGCGACGGACAGACGCGCGACACGCGACGGACATCCGCGTCGCGCGTCGCCCTTTTAAAAGGGCGACGGACGACGGACGACGGACATTCGCGTCGCGCGTCGCCCTTTTGGTTTACAAAAGTGCGCATGTCTGGGGGGAGCATCAATCAAATTATCAGTTGAAGTTTGCCACTATAGGCTGTACAAACGTATTATATAAAATTCACAATCTTTGTTAACTTTCTCCTTTTATGTAAAGGTGTATCTGTGTTTGTACTTTGATGTGTTGAATTATAGTATATTTCACCGTACTCTATGGTATGCTATTGTTGTCCCCCGCCGCAACGCGGCCGGGGACTTTAAAATGGTTCTTGCTTCTATGTGTCCGTGCATGCACGGACAAATACTTCGTAAGCAATAACTTCTAAATGCTTTGTCGGATTCATCTGAAATTTGGCATCTGCATTCTTTGCGACAAGACGTCTCTTGGTATTACGTTTCAGCAAGATCCGCCTGTAGGTGGCGCCACTGGGGTCTTGCTTCTATGTGCCCGTGCATGCACGGACATGTCCGTGCAAATACTTCGTAAGCAATAACTTCTAAATGCTTTGTCGGATTCCTCCGAAATTTGGCATCTGCATTCTTTGTGACAAGACGTCTCTTGGTATTACGTTTCAGCAAGATCCGCCTGTAGGTGGCGCCACTGGGGTCTTGCTTCTATGTGTTCGTGCATGCACGGACATGTCCGTGCAAATACTTCGTAAGCAATAACTTCTAAATGCTTTGTCAGATTCATCCGAAATTTGGCATCTGCATTCTTTGCGACAAGACGTGTCTTGGTATTACGTTTCAGCAAGATCCGCCTGTAGGTGGCGCCACTGGGTCTTGTTCCAATCTTTAGTGCATGTCCGTGCATGTCCGTGCAAATACTTCATAAGCGATAACTCCTAAATGCTTTGTCGGATTCCTCCGAAATTTGGCATCTGCATTCTTTGCGACAAGACGTCTTTTGGTATTACGTTTCAGCAAGATCCGCCTGTAGGTGGCGCCACTGGGTCTTGTTCCAATCTTTAGTGCATGTCCGTGAATGTTCGTGCAAATGCTTCATAAGCGATAACTCCTAAATGCTTTGTCGGATTCCTCCGAAATTTGGCATCTGCATTCTTTGCGACAAGACGTCGCTGGTATTACGTTTCAGCAAGATCCGCCTGTAGGTGGCGCCACTGGGTCTTGTTCCAATATTTAGTGCATGTCCGTGCAAATACTGCGTAAGCGATAACTCCTAAATGTTTTGTCGGATTCCTCCGAAATTTGGCATCTGCATTCTTTGCGACAAGACGTCGCTGGTATTACGTTTCAGCAAGATCCGCCTGTAGGTAGCGCCACTGGGTCTTGTTCCAATCTTTAATGCATGTCCGTTCATGTTTGTTCAAATCCTTCGCGAGCGATAACTTTCGAACAATTTGTCGGATTTCTTCGAAATTTGGTAAATGCATTCCCTGCGACAAAACACCGTTGGTGATGCGTTTCAGCAAATCCACCCGGAGGTGGCGCCACTAAAGTTCATTCCATTATTCCATGCTGCAAGTGATAACTTAGAAACACTTGGTCGAATTTCTTTGAAATATCCTACATATGTACCTTTCTGGGTAACATGAGAAACGTTGCGGCTCATCGGATTCTTCTCAAAGTTGGCATGCATTTACCATGCCAGGAGCTGTTGCTTGGGATTGCCTTTCGCTCACTTGCACTCACAGGTGGCGCCACCTGGTGGCAACATCACAAATTTGTTTCCGGGTAATAACTTGAGAACTGATCATCGGATTCTTCTCAAATTTTGTATGAATGTACCGTGACATAAGATGTCGCTTGATAATGCATTTCACTGACTTGCGCCTAGAGGTGGCGTCACCTGGTGTGAAAATCTAAATTTGGTTTCTGGGCAATAACTTGAGGACCCTCATCGGATTCTTCTCAAATTTGGTATGCAGATGTCCCCACGATACCATGTTCCTTGGGATTGTATTTTTCCCGCTTCTGCCTACAGGTGGCGTCTCCTGGTGGAAAAATTTGTTTCCGGGCAATAATTTGGCAACTGCTCATCAGATTATTCTCAAATTTTGTATTCATATGTGACCCGCCCCAAATAACATGAACACCGGTGGGCATCTAGTACCGGCAATAACTTGAGGACCTCTCTTCAGTCTCAAAGTTCATATGCCGATACCATGACATGAGATGTCATTTGGGATTGTGTTTTGCCTGCTTGCACCTACAGGTGGTGACTCCTTGTGGCAAAGTCTAAATTTGGTTTCTGGGCAATAGGTTGAGGATGCCTTCATATTCTTGTCAAATTTAGTTTGCAGATAATATGCCATGAGTTGTCTCTTGGGGTTGCATTTCGGTTACATAATTTTCATGCTACATGGTAAAGAAAATATATTACAGTAGCAATCAACATTCAGTCAGCCATTCGGAGTTGATCTCAAAACCTGGGAAGGTGGAAAGACCCCTCTGCTTCTTACGCCTGTGAAGTAGCTGTTGCCATCCTCATGAATATCTTCTGAAACCGACAGCGCTTATAAATATTGCTGCCATTTTGGCGGGGGACCTAGCATCCTCTGGCTGCTTGTTTAGAATTGTATTGTTTTGTAATGTATTGAGTTGTAATATGTTGAATTGTAATATATTGTATTGTAATGTATGGTATTATTTTGCATTTTATTGTATTGTGTCGTATCATATAGTCTTGTTCTGTCTCGTATTGTTTCGTTGTATTGTGATTTGGGGTGTTAATTTCGAACGAAAAAAAAATGTTCACATCTGCGATTTCCGAACCGTGTAGCTTCTGACCGGTGTTGGTAATTTGCTGAGAATTTACTGCAACAAAGCAAGAATGGCAAGATATTTAACATACATGGAGAGTATGTACCACATACTTTAATTGTTTCGCTGTCAGATATGTTATATTGCTGATTAATTTTCGAACACTGGTACCTGTGTTCCACAAAATCCACACCCCTCCATCGCGAGGACAATACGCATCTATTAGCTTGTCAATGTGTTCATATTTCGTCGGGCTAATACGTAAAATAAATGCAAGTTTCCAATAATGAACCAAAAGCTTATGTAAATAACAGTTTTGCACGAGTAACAGTAACGACTGGAAAACAGAGAAAAACTAATTAACAGCTTGTGTAGCTCAAAGGAAAAGTGGGATCTTACTGTTTTCCGGCCGAAAACGAAAGTTACTGTTTTTCGGCCGAAAACGAAAGTTAAATGACCCCACACCTCACCTTTACTTTGACAGCATATCATGCATATAGTCACTTGTCTGAAATGGCAGAAAACAAAGCCTTACTATTAAAAAGGGTTGTATGATTCGAGATAAAATGCAACGTGGCGCGTTTTAACAGGTCTCCAGAATGTAAGATCTCACAGTTCCATTGAACTACACAAGCGATTAATTATTTTCCCTCTGTTTTTCAGTCGTTACTGTTAATCCTGCATAATAGTTACTTACATACGCTTTTGTTCATTAATGGAAACTTGAATTTAATTGACGTATTTTTCCGGCGAAATAGTAACACATTGACAAGCGAATTTGTGGATTTTGTGGAATACAGGTACCAGTCTTCGAAAATTGATCAGCAAAAAAAGCATTTCAGGCAGCGAAACAAATATATTATTTTGTACATAGTCTCATTGCATGCAAAATATCTTGTCATTTTTGCTATCACCAACATAATTACCAACACCGGTCAGTCAGGAGCTACAAGAATCGAAAATCACAGCTGTGAACATTATAGTAATACATGCTCCCCCCAGACATGCGCACTTTTGTAAACCAAAAGGGCGACGCGCGACGCGAATCGCGTCGCGCGTCGCCCTTTTTAAAGGGCGACGCGCGACGCGAATGTCCGTCGTCCGTCGTCCGTCGCCCTTTTAAAAGGGCGACGCGCGACGCGAATGTCCGTCGCGCGTCGCGCGTCGCCCTTTTTAAAAGGGCGACGCGCGACGCGAATGTCCGTCGTCCGTCGTCCGTCGCCCTTTTAAAAGGGCGACGCGCGACGCGGATGTCCGGCGACGTCGCGTTTTGAAAGGCGACGTCGCCCTCTCCGTCGCGCGTCGCGCGTCGACTTTTACAATGTTAGGAGATAGGGCAATTGGCCCAAATAAGACACCATCAGTTTTGGCCTATCTCTTTAACATTGCAAAAGGCGACGCGCGACGCGCGACGGAGAGGGCGACGTCGGGTTTCAAAACGCTTCGCGTCGCGCGTCGCGCGTCGCCCTTTTGCAAGTCGACGCGCGAGATCAAATTGGCCCAAATAGAACACCATAGTAATGTGACATGGTGAAGATATCTCTCCTCCGTTTGATTTCCTTCTCGAAATCCTAGCATACAACTACTTTACGCACTCCCTACATTGGACGCTCTGTGTAATTGTGTCGTCACAATTTTTCCACGTGGTGAAGCACAAATTTTGCGAGCTTGCGCTAACACATGCGGCAATTTGCATTAACGTAAGCATGTTACCCTGGCTTAACATAGGATAATTACATGGGCCATAAAATGCTTAATTCTTGTTAGTTTTGTCTAAGACGCTTGTAATCTCTAAAACTGCACCTCTTTCTCCTCTGTGCTGAGACGCTTTCATAACTGATACCCTAACACGTCCAAGAAGGAGATGCGTGTGACGATCAGCGCGAGACAGCTATATAATACGATATCGGGATTTCATGATTAGAAGACACTTACCAGATACGGAAATCACCAAACTCGATTTATGGACGTGTTCGGGAGGAAAGAAAGAATGGCTAAACAAATTTCATACATATCGATCAGAAAACATGCTCATCCAAACTTTGTTATATTGTCCGTTGACAAGCTGATTTCTTTAATAACATCATGTACATTTTGCGAACTATTCAAAGGTGCACTGCAAAGGCATTTGTAGTTATATTTTTCTATGTGTGATGATAGTTCAGTGTTATTATACCACCAGAATACAGGAGCCACAATTTTCGTTAACTTCATCTATTGCTTCCCATTGTTTTTTGAACTAATGACGTATAGTGGTCCTCATTCATTGGACGTAGCATGACGTCATGAAAAATGATACATTAACTGAAATTTGAATGAAGGAGACTTGTACAACGTCATGTCGTTCTTCAAGCAACGAGAGACAAGCGATTCAAGGTTTCAATACGGATTGATAACGAGATAATTTTAATATTATTATTAGTACAATTTAGCAAAATATATTTGCACCAAAATCGTATAACAGTATATCACATAACACAAGATGTATGCAAGCAACATTTTAGAACAAAAAATTAAAAGCTTTACAGTTCACCTTTAATTCCATCCGCACAGCAGTAGTGATCAATGCAAAGTATTTAAACACAATTTTCGTTAGGCAGATCTTGTCTGTCTTTTTAAGTGACAGACTTGTGATTACAAAGTCATCCCAGTTCATGCACACATGATTGTCGATGGTGCAATGAAAGATTCTTGTGATTATAGACTCCGAAGTATACAAAGAAAACACAAAAAATGCATATCGATATCATAAGGATAATGATAATGTTCGAATGAAAATAAATAATATAATATTCACAGAATAGGTCATATCTCAGCAGGTCTCTCACTTAACAAACCATACCAGGAAAACGGTCATCTTGTCTAACGCCCTACCCTAGCATTTACAACTATATTGGAGTCATTTCGAGCCAATTCGATTACCGATCAGAGTAGCGGATAATGAGTAAATTAACAATGACGACCGTGCGGATGAGACTCACAGACTCGGTATTTTGGTTTAACATGTTTAATGTCACAGTCATGAATATTTCGCTCATACGGTAACAGCCAGTTTGAATGGTGGAGGTAGCGGTAGTATCCGCAGAGAACCACCACCCGTCATCAAATAACTGACAAACTATCACACATGCATCAGCGAGGCTCGAACTCGTGTCGGTGTGAAAGAAACGCTCGTCCCCAGAGACCCGTGTCTAACCTAAGACGACTCTGATATCCAAGTGATCCTTTCAGATGTTAGTGTCCGGGCTAAGTTAAACAACAACAAGCGGACACTCATATCTGGGGGACCACCGTCTCTCTTACACCAGTTCAGCGGTGTGAATTAACCCTATCTGGCCTGGGCTTTTGGGGACCTGCCCAGGCCTGGGGAGAATATAAAAAAGAAAAATATAAAACAATCCAAGATGGCCGCTTTGATGACGTCACAGTGACCTCATTTTGAAAAATGACATCTTTAGTAGATTATTCGGTCAGATTTGTCTAATTTTTTATTTATGCAAGTTCTCCGCAAAATCTGAATGATAAATTGGTCAATATTATTGTGATGTGAAATAAAATAGTTTTTGCCCATTTTTTATCTCGAAAAAAACAGACACTATGAAGAAAAATGACGAAACCATCATGTTTCTGGTACCCCACGTGGCCGCCATCTTGAATTTTCCCATGATCCTCTACTACGGGGGTTATGCAATATGACCCCAATATGATAAACTATAAAGTCACGGAGTGTCGGCGCTCAATTTTTTGTCGTTCCGGAGATATAGCAGAAAGTTTAGTAGGGTGACTGGCAGGGTTAACACTTGGAAGTATGTTGCACACATATTGGTAGCATTTACGGACACACGTACTTCGGAATTGTCGATCGATATCCTCCAAACATGTTTTGCTATTTATCACAGTTTATTTATCTCTGAAAAGTGAGAAAGCTTGCCTAATAGAGAATGGAGTTGTTATCAGATTGTCTCCAGACCTTAACGACTATTGACCGTCATCTATACATCACCATCAACGGCTTGATCCAATTTGAGGCATCGAGTCTCCGGTCCCTAGTTACAATAATCAGGCGCAACGTGTCGGTAATACGCGATAAACGCTCCTCTCTGAGAGATGTGTGTCAGTGATGCATTTGAGTGAACTCAATGTGGAGAGCTATGTCTATGTCACAATTTTTCATAGATGCAAGAAATGTCACTCTTTGCTCATCCAGTTATTTTCATCTCACTGTATTCAATTTTACATCATCAAAGCTTACATGTGCACCAGTTTGCAGTAAACCCCGAAATCCTTTGAAGCTTTAGGAAATCATAGATAACATTATGAGGAGAATAAAGCCTAATATATTCTCGTAGATAGCATGTATATATCTTCAGCAATTTCGATCTTCCATTGCGTGTGCCGTTTGAATGGCTGATTGTTGCTAGACTGTCTAATCTAGAAGAAGGAAACGAGCTATATCTTTCGGATTTCATTGCGGATGTAAGGACAAAAATGAAGTTGAAGTCACGAGAGCCAAAATCATAACTATTTCGCGTGTTTTAGTAGTGAGGTGATAGAAGCTCCTGGGCCATAATTTATGTCTAGGGTAGCGCTGTGGTAACTACTAATGGCACAGTTGTCGCAATTTGGAGAATTTTGTCATTAGCAGCTGTCAGGTCACCAATTTAATGCCACAATTTATAGCAGAACTGATAACCCGACAAGTGATCCTGACTCAATTGTCCAATTGCGACAAGTGTGTCATTAGTATTTGCTGCATAGCATTCGAAAGACGTTGGAAGAATATATCACATTCGCGTTGAATCTACCATTTGACCAAAGTTTACTGTAACAGATGATTCTATTTGTACCTATCTGAAACAACAATTCATTGTTTCGATTACTCTTTTTAACTGGAATTGGCTAAATGTATTTGGATATAACACTGAGGTTCTATATCAATAGTACTAGTGCCACGGTAAGGTTGAAGTGCATTTTTCTACTCACCACCAATAAAACAAGGCCGCTATGACTTAAGAGCACTGAGCCCTCCTGCAGACTTTTACACACCCTCTAGAATTTGTCTTTATACAGCTAAAAGTGTGACTCATAGCTATTGTAATGTATATATGTAAATCGGTAGGTTGTGGAGATATTTGAATTAAAAAAATAAATAAATGAGCCTTCTTTTGTAAATGACTATTTTTTAAAAAGTATTCAACTTATTGTAACTTAGATCATCATTTCCTATAGAAGACAACTCCAGCAGAAAATCTGTGTTTCAGTTTTGTCAATTTTGCTCTGGTTCTTATTCTACTGACATTTAATTCAACTTCAAAGTTCGAAACTGTGAGTTGCTCGATTTTGTAAAGAAATATTCAATTGAATGTCAATAGAACTTCCGGTTTGAAGTTTTCTTCTAAAGGAAATGATGATGTAAGTTATTATAATTCGAATACCGTTTAAGAATAACAATTTAAATTAAATTTTAAATAGTGCTTCTTTTTTAAATTCGAAAATTTTCACAACCTACAGGTTTACAGAGAACAAATTTATATATTTGGAATCTGTGAGAAATGCGCTTTTAACAAATATGACATTACCCTAGCTACATGTATGAGTGACATTTTTAGCTGTATAGAGACAAATTCTGGAGGGTGTGTAAAAGTCTCTGCATGAGGGCTCAGTACTCTTAATCCAATGATGGGGATCATTATACTGTTATGCCAAATTTTCTACTCTATCTCTAGAACGACGAACATTGAGAGATGAACTTTGTCACTCGATAGCCTATTATATTGAGATCATATTGAGGCTATATGGATAAACGTATCTCTCCGAGCAGAGTATCATGCCTAAATTCAACTGCAATGTTGCATTTATTTCATTTTCTCTCAATGTGTTGCATTTCCTAACGTTATCCAATTTCGAACCAGATAATTATTTCATGATCCATTATATATTTATTAAAAAAATATGCATGAATATAAGAAAAATAAAAAATCTGACTGAAAAAATGTATCTTTTTATAATATGTGCCTTATAGTAGTATTACGTGTCGTCGTCGAAGCGAACAACTTGCAGTGTTTTCATTTTCCGGTAGGGTTTGAACCTAAGATATTTTGTGGGGAGTTCCAATACCCTAGCCGAAATGTAACTCTCCCCTAACCCAGCGGTACACCACGAATTGTGCAGGTCGGATAGGTATCCCGTCGAGAAATTCACGCCATTCTCGGGTTTGCTGCGTTGGAAGATTGTGCTATTCTTGTCTCATCTGTATTTATCTCCAACCCTTTCTATAAATCCCGAGAACACACTCGTAAATTATCCTAGTGGAAGCCATGGGAACTCGGCTAACAAGGGACGATTTTGTCATCAATTTGCGTGCATACCTTAACAACTATTGACAGCCATCTATACATCACTGTTAATGGTCTGATCCAATTTGAAACCATGCTTCTCTCATCCCTATAAAGAAGACTTAACAAAAGCGTGCGCCAGGACAAGGCGATAAACGTGGCACACAACGAGAAGGAGGTTTGCTGCCTGTTATCTCTGATGCAATTAGGGTTCTCGGCGATATAAACAAAAAAAATAATAATGACGTGGCTATTGAGTGGACAAATTATATGTTCCTGTCAGTGATAGTTATCGTTGAATTCATATTGGATTAGGTGTTCTTCAATGGATGGATTTTGCAAGGATATTTAGAATTGCGCACATTCTGCCTCCAGCTACATCACGTTGAACAACATATTCGGCTAACTGACATAATTAATCTGCTGGATGCATCTGGAACTTCAAGTTGGACTCATTAATTTAGTTAGTAGAACCAATATGACGAGGGATTAGGAAGCAGGAAAATCCGAATTCTCCGAATATTACAATGACTACATACTCCACATCGTAGCATATTCGAACTGGTCTATTTCCAGATGAATTCATGGTTTCAGATTTTTCAGCTTCTTGCTGGTCATCGTCTGGCGTGTATCGTGCTCGCGATGGGTACATGGTGACAACGCACATGCTGCCTAGAGATTAGCCAAGCACTCTCGGTAAAAAATGCAACGCTCTATTTTATCGAAGCAACCATTATTTAGCAACAAATAACGAAATAATTTGTCATTTTAGGATGTGGTAATCATGTTCGTTCTCTTCGCATATAATTGTTTGATACTTGAGAATAGGCGGTTTAGCCCGTGGAGACTAGACATGGCTATACATAGAACACTGCCGGCAATACACAGTGTATTATTCAACCAGTAATTATTTGGGAATTATTAACCTCACTGATTGTGTCCTTCGGCTTTAGAAGCTCCGAGGTACATTACTCTGGTCATGTGTAATTATCAACACACCATCTGTGAGACAGAGAGCTCTTCGAATTATCCTGGTGTTGGCACGGAAAATCTAGGAAACTTGGTTAATGAAGGAAGGTTTTGTTATCCCATTATCTCCAGACCTGTTGGTTTATGGACCAATGTCCATACGTCACCGTTAACATTCTGATCCAATTTGAACCAATGCGTCTTCGATCCTTAAAACCTAAAATAAACGGAGGATACACTGTAAATGTGGCGTATAGGATTTAAACACCATCATGACACGTTTAGGTCTAAATGTGTTTAGGAAAGTGTTGAAAATCGATACACATTTTTATTTTGACACATCACAAATTAAACACGTTGTGAATATAAACACATTCCGCAACACATAAGTATATGACATGTTTAGCATTTAAACACATTTCATGGATCTTGACACATTCTTAAACACATTCCTAAACGCGAATATTTTAGGCGTTTAATTCAGAACACAATCCTAAACACAATAGAATAGCACAAATCATGACATGTTTAGCATTTAAACACAATTTGTCGGCTATCTTCAACACATTACTAAACGCATATTTCATGTGTTTAATTCAAACACACAAACCTAAACGTAATATTATGTTTACATGGCGTGACAAATTTGCATATTTTGTATTTGGCTTCATTCGTTAGCTGCTTGCCATAAAGTGTGTGAAAATACGCCTAGAAGCATTCAGATACATTCTTTCATCGTTTAGCTGTAGTTTTGAAATAGTTGTGAAGTCGTATAAACATCGACGACGGATTATTTCGTGTGCACTGTAACACAATCCGCGCAGTGATACAACACTTGTATCGTCTGACGTCACGACATTGGAACAGCAAGGTAAGAATCTTGTCTCATCCATGTTATTTATGACAGAGATGTACAGTTTCATGCCTGTATCATTCATTTTATTAGCCGTTGAATTTGATGTGAGGCCGATGTTGCGTACCGTAATGTAGTTTTTGTTGGATAAAATGTCGACATGTTTCGTCATCATGTCATTTTGCTCGCGACCGAGTAGGCCTATAGACCTGCAATCTTCGAAGGTAAAACGAATAGTTATTTTTCAAGTAAATTTGGCGAACCTGCTTTTTTTATCAAGATTGAGAGTTGTCTTGATGCATTGATCTGTATCATGGTGCCGCGTCAATTCATGGAATGACTCATGTTGGACCTGGTGAGGGAAGGGGGGGGGGGGAGTATTTTTATTTCACCGTAGTCTTTGCTTCATTGTCATTCATAAATGTATTGTTGATTCGGCATGTAATGGTCCAAATGTGGGCACTGTGACCAGTGTCATTGTGTTGTATTTAAATTTGGGAAATAATTATATTCCAGAAAAGAAAAAAATATTTATATTTTTATTAACAACATCAGTTGAGGTGGTGAGGGAAGGGGGGGGGGGTTATTTCACCGTAGTCTTCGCTTCATTGTCATTCATAAATGTATTGTTCATTCGGAATGTAATGACTAATGGTCCAAATGTGAGCACTATCATTGTGGGAAATAATTATATTCCGGAAAAAAAGATATTTATATTTTTATTAACAACATCAGCAATATCGACGAAGACACCCAAGAACAGACAAGCCATGGTGGTGACCGGTACACTTGGCTGTTCGACTTCCCCGTACCATACACTTTCTCCCCCCCGCCCCCCCCGTACGTGTAGTTTATGCTTTTCACGCATTGAGTTATCACCCGTAGCTAGGCTTTTCTGTACTGGAGATAAATAAAGGTAGTTTTATAACAGTAACTACGGTAAGAAACGTCGATGAACTTTCTTATAGTGCAGGAGTAATTCTAACAGCCGAGTTTGAAATAGTTTAGTTTACTTTTTCAATTTGCTCTGTTCATACATGGCAGTGTGACTATTAATAAACGTCACAGGACCTACAAAATAGGGTAGGCATTATAAGACCCCGACGCGAACTGAACTCTTGGACCACAGGCCCCAGTGTCTGGACAGTAGAAATTTAAATTCAGTATAATTTAAATAATTTAATTTTTTTTTAAGTCATCCTACTCTCTGTATTATAGGATGACTTAAAAAAAATTAAATTATTTAAATTATACTGAATTTAAATTCTACTGTCCAGACACTGGGGCCTGTGTCTTGGACCCCCCCAAAGTTGAATCCTGCCTATATTAACTTAAGATGGGCACTGCCCAAGTCAGAATCAGCAGTGATTTTCATCAAAAGTAGGTCAGCTCAGAACTTGCTGGTAACAATCCCCTAATGCACCTTCATGCCAAAAATCAAGGTTCTAATGTCAACGGTTCTCCTTATTTTGCCGACGAAAGAATTCGGATGAACTGACTCACTTACTCACTCACTCATTACCGGACAATTTGCAAATGAGAGCCTACTTCATAGGAATAAGCACACTGTGGACCTTGGTCACATTCTGCCAAAAGTCTTACAAAGTTGCAGTGTAGGTCGAGGGGGTCAGAATGCATTGTTCGCTCAGTCAATCAATGACAAACTACTCACTATGACTATAGTAAAAACTGCCTGCATGCAACTATTTTCAGGATTTTGACTAGAAGACTCCTCTGTACCTGTGGATAGACTATGGGGTGTCTCTATGTTGATATGACAGATCAGTGCTCTCCACTGGAGATGGCCATCAAACTGAAAAATGCCGGTTTTCCATCTGCCACAGGCTTCTGTTGAAGGTTTGTAAATATATATGAATTCCTGAGTAGGCGATGCACAAAGTGATAACTCAGTTGGGAGTGGGGGGGGGGGACGTCAGAGCATAGGGGATTCAAACATAATCAGGGTGGGGTGGGGGCTTGGGGGACCAAATTCTTACTCAAATTTACCAACAGCCATTCAAGTGCACCTCTTGCCTCTTGTTGGCAACTTTTAAATCCCACTTCAATTAGTGTTAGAGTACCGGTACATGTATTTTGTGAAAATATTTCATGATTTATCAAAACTTAAAATGCATGTGTAAACAAGTATAGGTCTATCATCTCTGTTCTTTATAAGTGTATGGGAGATATAATCACGAAGGATGTGTTCTGGGTCAGTGAAAGTGACAACCCTTTTTGACATTTCTGTTTTCACAGTTTTATGCCATATATATTTGGAAAGCTTGAATTACAGATATTAATAATCCATCGAGTACAGTAATGGTGTTTCATACTCCCTTGAATAAGTACATTCACATGATTGTAATCAAACAATACTGGTAATATGAGTTACAATTACATGTATGCCTATTTATATAATATATTAATATTTTAATAGAAGGAAGATGCCAGAATCAAAAGTTACGATGTACTGGAACACCTCACTCGAACAGAAGATGGTGTGAAGTATGCAAAGAGTTCTAGCTGCAACACTACAGATCTAATTTGCAGAAAGGATGTAAGTACTGTTGATGAGAAATCTCCACTTCTTTTGTTTGATTTTTAACTTTAGAGCCCCAAAGAAGCTTATTCATTTGGAGTTAAAAATACTGGCTTTCCTTGCCTTACAGTTCTTTGTATAGCTTGCCCATGCAGCTGTAAAGAACCATGAAACTCTTAACTCCACCTGGGAAAGTTGTTGATTGTCAAACCATGCTTTTTCTTTCAATGCCAAGAAAAACAGACAATCACTTCCAAGTATGCATTGCATACTAGTATGAATTGGTACCAAATTTAAAGATAAAAGCCTAATTGTGGGCAGAAAAGAGCTCATCAGAAGATAGCAGACATTCAGTTTCGTCCCCTGCAGTACTATGACCTAAATCATTTCTATAGAAAAGGTCACATTCATCTATTCTCTGTTGAGAAGCATTTCTCTGGATCATTGAGTGCATTTCATATGCCATTTCACCAGTTGAGAAAATCTGTGATTGCCTTATAGTGTAATTTAAATTAGGTACCCTTGTAAGAGTGGGTGAGTGAGTAGTAGGGTTTAGCGTCGTTTTCAACCTTGTTTCAGTCCTATCACGACGGTGCCTACATGTACCATAACACGAGAGTGCTCACAGTTCCTATAATTACCCTGGACACTGATCAGTCCAGCCAGTACAGCACCCGGTCTCCTGTCCAAGTATTGACCGAGCTTAACAATGCTTAACTTCGGTGATTCGACAAGAACCGGTGTGTTACCCTTGTAGGATTACTGTATTCTGTTGTTAACTGTAAATCTGGTAAATTGCAGGGGTCGAAATATTCAAAATAATTTACCTGTCACAAGAGACAGGTGACTAAAAACTTTACCTGTCACCTTTAAGAATTACCTGAAAATGCTATCGTTGAAATTGTCAAGTACATGTATTTCAAGATTAATGACAAAGCTACATGTTGCAAGCTACCAATAAATTAATGACACATTGTTTCCATGTACCAAGTAGCAGCTGTTTGAATGGATTTTGTCAAAGATATATTTTGAACATCAAAACAAATTTATTGGCAACCTGTCACTGGAGTCTAGAGACAGGTATTTTATTTCTGTACCTGTCTTTCAAAAAAGAAAGAAAGACTACACTGATATTGGGGTCTGTCTGGATCATAAATTAAAAAAAAAAACTTACTGGTATCAGAGTTTTCTGAAATTTGGTTCTATCCCAAAATGCTCATGTCTTTGGAGGGGGGGGGGGTCACTACAAGTCAGTTGGAATGGCTTTTTTATGACAGTCTGACCACCGGGGGCACCACCATTCATACCCATTCACATCCTGGGGTAAAATTTTCATTAACGTTGATTCTCTGTTATTTCACAGCTGAAAGAGTCAAGTGGGACTTCAATACGAAGAGCCTGAAGAGCCAGAGTCCGTTGATATTAATCACCCTCACAGATGTCTGAACTGGTAACAACAGTTTCAGTGTTCGAAATATCAGCTGGAAGTGAAATCACGGGTGCCATGCAGCTCTTGCTCCTAAGTTTAAATGAAGTATTAACTTTTGTTGAATTTTTCGCTACAACATACATCTGAAATCGATTGGAACTTTCCTTATAGAACTTGGAACCCAATACAATTCTTGAATGAAGGTACAGTGTTTATATAGATTCATTCAGTACTTTGAATGTACATAATTTTTGCCCATGTGCATTCCATGATTTCGGGGGCATTCTGACACCGCAGAAAGGACATACATTTTCCTATTGTGTGGCCACTTTTTACATCTGAGGAGTAACCACATTGCTAGCTCACTATGTTTGTTCATGGGCATATCTTGGGAACACTTGAGCTTCCGTTCTTGTTACGATGAAAGTTCATTTCACGAAATTCCAATATGAGTGGCGTGAGTGTGATGATCATGGTAGCAGTGCACTAATTGACAATAAAATTCAACTAACTGAGAACTTTACTATTATTCCTTTCATTTATTGTTAGACTTTTTCATTGAGGATTGTGAATATCTAGGAATAAGCAACAACACCTATATCTTACAACTTGTAGTCCATGCAAAATTGTGAATTCATCAGATTGCTACTATTTTCTTTCCATCAATTTGTGTTTTGCTGTTCCTGGATGTTCATCATCTGATTTGTGAATTCTATGGTGTTTGGATATCACATATCAGCAGGCATCGAAAGGCATATTGGGAATATACCGCCGTTGACATCAGAATGAAGGCCAGTTCACTTCGACATACAATTCTTGAGTCCGAGTGTATTACACAGCAAACCAGCAGGGAGAATATTTTTGTACTGAAACATGTTCACAGACAGGACACAAAATTTGTGTTTAAATCCATGACATGTAATGAATTTAAACATGTGTGCATTTAAACATGTTAAAAAAAGCGGACAAATTTTGTGTCTAGTTTTCTGTTTAGGGTTATGTTTAGCTTTGTGTCTAGATTCTAAACACAATATTCCTAAACATGTTCAGCTTTGTGATTAGGGTCTAATCACAATCTTCCTAAACATGTTTAGCTATGTGTTTAGGCTCTAAGCACAATATTTCTAAACGTGTTTAGCTTTGTGTTTATGGTCTAAACACAATATTTCTAAACATGTTTAGCTTTGTGTTTAGGATCTAAACACAATAATCCTAAACATGTTAGCATTGTGTTTAGGGTCTAAACACAATATTACTAAACATGTTTAGCTTGTGTTTAAGCTCTAAATACAAACTTTCTAAACATGTTTAGCTATATGTTTAAGGTCTAAGCACAATATTTCTAAACATGTTGGAATTTAAACGTGTCAAAAACTATGGACAAAATTTGTGTTTAGATTTATGTTTAGGATCTAAACACCAAATTTACAGTGTAACTGTAGTCCCAATCTCGATGGACATTTTTGTCTTGTTATGTGGTGATGTTCTCGGTGTCAGGGAAATAAGGACTACTATATCGGGTGTACAAATATATCTGAAGATACAACTAGGCTCTGGAAAGTAACTGGACCCACTCTAGCCTATAGTATTGGACCCTTCTACGGAGGGTCAATGATCTGCTGATGCAGTAACAACAACATTTTCTCAGATAGACGCCAGATTTTGAAATCGAAAACGAGACCGCGTTCGTGCCTTTAACGCGATACCGCAAAATACCATATGTGTATGGCGACAGACGATACTTACACACGTGAACTAGATAGATTAATAATGTCTTTGTATACCAACAACGACAGCAATATGGCTACCGCAGTACGGCAGGCGATCTGTTGCTTTATTCAATAATTCCAATTTATGTTCAATAAATTCGCTAAATACATTGGATAATTTGACTGAAACTTTTATTCTGCTTCTTTTCATTCTAAAATATTGAATGCATTATCTTGGTTGATTTTCCTGCATAGAAACATGAACCAAATGATTTAATACCAATAAGAATATTTAGTGGGATATTTAGGCAATATGTCTTTAAAATGATTCTAAACCATTGAATATATTTTTTGTGCAATTATTGAATGGAGATTCGCACCTTTCAATATATAGAAAAGTCTCAATTGTCGCCTAATCAATCCCAGCGGGCGTCTCAAAACCGCCACTTGGTTGTGTGTGTATGGGGTGTGGGGGGGGGGAGGTATTAACTCAATCTTCTACTTTGAAAGACCCGCCCTGGAAAAAATTCCTCACCGCACTTGTAGGCCTGCACTTTTGGCATGTGAACAGGCTGGGGGAAAATCATGACCGCCGAACGTTCATTTTTGCCAATATCAATCCAAACACGATTGGTTTTCTTCTGGTGCGAGCTTTAGATACCGGTGGACATAAGCAGGTAAATATTATGTACCCTTATGCGAATTTCGCTCTCAGATTATCGTACAACTCAGTGACCTAGTTTCACTGACCACTAAGGTACTTCTAGCCCGGTTATGCAAAAAACAATTATATTATTCCTTGACATTTTTATTCGGGCAATCGAGAGCTATTTCGTCAGCTGCGGTATGATCTTGTACTACAGATCCAGGACAGTTTCTGTGCGTCTTATGTACACTGAACGTACGAATGCAGAAACGAACGTATAGAGTAGATCTAGGATACAAAATATCTATGTATTCGAAGTGCGCTGGGCGAGGTGATATATCTAGATTCCTTGGAGCACGGGTTCAATGTACAACGAGATCGAGGCGTACGCTTCTAAAACACGGCTTCTATTGGCTTATATGAGAACCAATGATGATTGAATATGTAACTTGATATTCAATGTTTGCAATATATATATATTCAATCTTTAGGAAATATATACTCAGGCTTTGTGGAATATATATTCCACCTATATATTCAATCTGTTCTCATCCATTGGATAATTGAAGAAAAGCACTTACAATTACCAGATAGCATTAATTCTGACGCAAACAGTTTATAAAAAGGAGGTTGTTTCAGTAACAATATACATTGCAACATAGATCTCGAGCGGACCAGTATTCGGGTAAACCCCTCAACCCTACCTGGCCTGTGGGGGGGGGGGGGGAGCACTTTCCGCCCTTCTTGTTGTTTTTGCTCCTATCGCCGAGTAGATGACCATGGGTAAACTCAAAATGGCGGCCATGCGAAGTACGAGAAAGGTGATGTTTTCGTCAGATTTCTTCATGGAAAAGTGGGTAAAACATATTTAATTTCATATCAGATTATTATTCACCAATTTATCGTGCAGTTTTTATAGGAAAAACCCAAAATAAAAAAATCGGAAATTCTGTACGAAATATCGTCCAAAAATGCTCTTTTTAAAAATGACGTGACTGTGATGTCATCAGGGCGGCCATCTTGGATTTCTTTACATCTGCTTGTAGAGCTTGACCCAAACATATAGTGTATAGCCCTCTCGCCTTTGCGATAGCGAAGATATATAGGGGGCACTTACCGACCCCCCCCGGCTGCGGTGCACCCTAAAAATGACCTCAATATGATAAGCTATAAAGTCACGGAGTGTCATTCCTGATATAAGGCAGATAGTTCGGTAGGGGGGGGCGGGGGCCATTATGCCTTCCCCCTAGCCCCCCCCCCGCCAAATTGTAGAAACTTTAAGTGGAGGCGCTTGGTGGAATAGCCCTGTTTTGAAGCCACGAGTATTCGATCCTATAAAGAATACTTAACAATAACTAGTGCTCGGATAATGCGCTAAACGTGACACACACAACGAGAAAGAGATTTGCCGTCCGTTATTTCTGACGTAATTCGAGTTTTCGTCGACATAAAAAATAATGACCTGGCTATCGTGTGGAGAAATTATATTTTGCTGTCACTCATACTTATCATTTGATATATTGTGTTCAGTCATAACGTTGTGTGTTGTTCACTGGATAGTAGAAGGACGCAGAATTGCGTTCATTCTGCCTTCAGGTACCCCTCACTGGAAAACATTCGGCTACTTGATATCAAGTCAGAACCCTAAATTAAGCACGAATAAGAAATATGTCGTGAATAACAAAATCCGAAGTCTGCATTTAGTTTTAATGACTACATGATCTAGAAAAATATATGATCTACGTGTAATTCACGTTTATGCTGCATATTCTAAATTGCCATTATCTATAGTTTAGTTTTCCTCTCTCTATAACTACTTGTGGTGATCAGTAAGCTGCCGAATACACGCTTGTGAAAACAATGCAGTTATGCATCCACTTATCGGTATCGTTATGTTCTTATCGTCTTTTATTCATCAGTCTAGATCCATTCCATTGTTGCAAACATTATTTAACAACAAATAACGAAATGCTGTGTTATTTCGAGGGGAGATAATCATGGTCGCGCTCGTATCATATACTTGTTTGATGCTTGTCAATAAGCGGTGTGCAGACTACACAGGACAAAAAAATAGAATTCAGCCAAAAATACACAGTTTCGAATTCAACCAGTTGTACTGGAATTAGTAATTCTATAGAATGGCAAAATGTGTAATTCGGCTTTGGAGCAGCGAGGTGCACTGCACCGATCATGTACTATTACCAAAACAATATTTCAAGGAGATAACCCTTCGAATTATCCTGTTGTTGACAAGAAAGAAACACAACAGGTAACTCGGTTAATGGAGGAAGGTTTTGTTATCTCATTATCAGGTAACTCGGTTAATGGAGGAAGGTTTTGTTATCTCATTATCTCCAGACCTGTAGGCTTATAGACCAATATCTATACATCACCGTTGATATTCTGATCAAAGGACATGGTGCGATAAGGCGGGATTTTGGCCTATACGTGGTGCGGTTGAAATCGAAAAAATAAAAAGTCTTAAAAATAATTGTGTTTTAATGTAACGGCCAGAGAAAATATGTCTACACAATATGTGAAAGTTCTATCTCGATTGCGTTATGATTCTAGTTATGTCATTAAATTAAAATTCACAACATGTGCTATTTCGTGAAAAAAGAGTCTAAATTGAGTCATTCAAACACACATTTAGACACGAAGGACCCCTGGGACAAAAAAGATTTTCCAGCAATGAAGATATAATGCCACCGCACTTTACCAGGTTAAATGGCGTTTTGGTCCAAGGGGTCCGTCGTGTCTAAATGTGTGTTTAATAGACCCGATTTATACCCTTTTTCACGAAATACCACATGCTGCGGATTTCAATTTTATCTCATAACTATAGTCATAATGCAATCGAGCTAGAACTTTCACATATTGTGTACATATTTTTTTCTCTTGCCCTTACCATACACACAAATATTTTCAGGACTTTTTTTTCGATTTCAACCGCACCACGTATAGGCCAAAATTCCGCCTTATCGTACCATCTCCTTTGACCCAATGTGTCTTCGATCACTAGAACCTACAATAAACGAGCGATAACTGTTGTCCCATTCTCGATGGATATTTTCTTCGTGTTATGTGAAATATTCTCCGTGACACGGAAATAAGGATTACTATATCGGGTGTACAAATTGATCTACAAGATGCAAACAGGCTGTGGAAAGTAATCAGGTCCCCTCTTCTGTGGATACTTTTATGTGGCGTTACACAGTTCATTGTATTCGGTAGGAAGGAATGCCGGTTCCTATCTTTTAACCGATACCGAAACATACCATATGTACAGGACCCCAGTAACCGACATCCAATCATTTTATTCCATACACTTGAACAAAAAGAATGGATCTATTCAACCAACATGTATCGCCTAGATACTGAGTATTAATTAATTTATTTAGAATTTCTAAAATAAAGCAATCATTAGCCGGTTGCTATGACAACCGTAGTTATGAAATCACCACGGATTATTTCCAAAATCGAACTTGTATAGCATACAAAATGTTATATATATGTTCTACGTATGCAAGAACAGCTAGGCATAACTGCAGGTAAAGGGAATTATAGCTAGGGCGAAGGCAAATTGTGCACATCTAGGGGGAAACCAACAAAATATTTTCTCGGATTGGAAAAAACAAATTATACAAATAAGCTAATGACTAATTTGAAATTAGATAATGGAGATGACATTTTTGATGGTGAAAAGATTAGAAATGAACAAAAGCTTTATTATGAAAAGCTCTACAGCAGAAAGGAACAAGCTGACTTACTGAATATTAGAGCAACTTTAGATTCTCTAGATATACCATCGCTGAAAACCAACGAAGCAATGAAACTGGAAGGCCTTATTACATATGAAGAATTAAATACAGCTTTAAAAAACACTAAAAATGAAAGAAGTCCCGGGCTGAGCGGCTTTCCTGCTGAATTTTATAAAATGTTCTGGCGGGAACTTGGAAAGTACGTACTACGCTGTATCAACTCAGCGTACGAGAAAGGTGAACTTTCAATAAATCAAAGGCGAGGAGTGATTACATGCCTGCCAAAACCAGGAAAACCAAAAAATCTTCTCAAGAATTGGAGACCAATTACTCTTTTAAACGTTATATACAAACTTGCGTCGTCGTGCATTGCAAATAGAATAAAACTAGTTGTTGATAAGCTCATTCACGAAGACCAGAAGGGATTTATCCAAGGAAGATACATTGGGGAAAACATAAGACTGGTATATGACCTAATGCTAGAGACGAAACTGAAAAACATACCAGGCCTATTACTACTTGTGGATTTTGAGAAAGCCTTCGACACCGTGTCCTGGGCTTTTCTCGACGAAGCTCTCAATATTATAACTTCGGAGAGTCTATTCGACGATGGATTCGTACCTTCTATAAAGATATCCAAATATGTACCGGACAAAATGGACATCTGTCTCCGTTTTTTTATAACACCCGTGGATGCCGACAGGGTGACCCAATCTCACCGTACTTATTTTTATTTTGCGCCGAAATCTTAGGAATAATGATACGCTCAGACAAAACTATAAGAGGAATCAAACTTGGAAACACAGAGTTTAAGATAAGTCAATACGCAAATGATACTCAGCTAACCCTTGACGGTTCAGACGCCTCCCTCAGGAAGTCATTAGACATCCTAGATCGCTTTTATAGTATATCTGGGCTTAAAATCAATGTTGAGAAAACAAAGGCCGCATGGATTGGCTCACTGTCTGGATCAAATTTCAAACTATGCGAGGATGTAAAACTGGACTGGGCAACGAATTTCAGTATGCTTGGGGTAGAATTCTCGACAACTAATTTGAATGAAATATGGAAGATCAATTATTTAGCAAAATTAGAACAGTTAAAAACAGAACTGAATAGATGGAAGCTTAGAAATTTAACACTGTTAGGAAAAATTACCATTATAAAGTCTTTAGCGCTATCTAAACTTACTCACCTCTTTCTTGCCTTGCCAGACCCACCTGATCAGTTTATCCAAGAACTAAATTCTCTTCTATTTAAATTTATTTGGAACGGGGGAAATGATAGGATCAAAAGATGTGTAATAACTCAAAGCTATAAAAGCGGAGGTCTTAGAATGGTAAATGTGAAGAACTTCATCCATAGTCTTAAAATATCGTGGATACGCCGACTACTCACACAGAATAAAAAATGTTCTGATATAATTAACCAAAATCTGACTGAAACTCCATGTGTATGGGACGTCGGAAGCAATTATATTACGGAAGTCACCTCATCCATAGAAAACCCCTTTTGGAAACATGCGTTTGAAGCTTGGGGTGAATTACGAAAAAAACTTCGACCTACTTTTATCAAGGACATTATGGACGAACCACTTTGGTACAATTCAAATCTAAAGCAGTCGCTTTTTATCAAAGACTGGTATAAAAAAGGTATTATAAATGTGAGGCATATTTTGGATCGTAAGGGAGAATTTATCAAATTTGACGAACTGAAAAGAAAACACGATCTAAAAGGAACCTGTTTAGATTATATGCGACTACTTAAATCCGTTCCAAAAGAATTTAAAGATCTAATAGCCAAAGAAGCGCTATATATTGAGCCAGAACACCTGTCTCCAACTCTTGGAATTGAGAAACGGACTCTGATAAGGCAGGAAAGGGGATGTAGGCACTTCTATGATGTTTTGAATACCCCAAATGAACCATATACAACTAAAGCTAGCGAGAAATGGGAAACAATTTTAAATCTTGAATCACAAATCAAGTGGGAGGAAGTTTACAAGAGCAATTTTGATAGTACAAAGGAAACGAAACTTCGGGATATGCAGTATAGAATTTTACAAAGGACAATTTGCACAAACGCATTTTTACATGTAATAGGGAAAAGGGATGATAATATTTGTTCCTATTGCAATACAGCAAAAGAATCGGCTGAACACTTATTTATATTCTACCCCGTCGTACGAAAACTTTGGACAGAGATTGAAAAATGGCTAGTCGAAACTTTAAATATACAATGTTCTATAACAAGTGACAAGATAATATGTGGATGGGGTATGCAACAGCAATTGTTGAATACATTAATGATAATAACTAAACGATATATATACAACAATAAATTCAATAGCTCAACTTTGAGCACTAAAGCTCTTGTAAATAAATTTAAGAACCAATATAACATTGAAAAGTATACTTCCTCCGTATTCAATACTGTCGATAAATTTCGTGAAAAATGGCTTTTGGTCCAACACTATTTTGAAACGTAACAATATGTACTTGCCATAAATTGTGTGCATACAGAACCATCAACCACATACCCATCTCGTTGAGTTTCGACACGTCCCATTCCAAGATCAAATTAGGCTAATATATAATGGCACAGATATGTTGTATGTATTACGTATGTTTTGGGTGTTACTTATGTATATCATTTATATGTGTCTAGATGTGCGTATTTGTTCATAATTTGCATCATACTGCTATTATGTCATGTATGTTACGTGTACATATTTAAAAGAATAATAAAAAAA